>JAVJIF010015888.1:0-102443 GCA_038442645.1 Agave tequilana
TATGGCAACCAATACATTTTGGTGGCCGTAGACTACGTTTCTAAGTGGGTTTGAAGCTATTCCTACTAGGACATGAAACCAAGTTGTCATCAAGTTCTTACGGGAAAACATCATTTCCCGCTTTGGAGCCCCACGTGCGATAATGAGTGACAACGGGAATCATTTCTACAACCGGCTTTTAAGCCCTAATGCGGAAGTACTCCATCTCTCATAAATTATCCACGGCCTATCATCCTCAGACGAACGGACAAGTGGAGGTTACCAACAGACAAATTAAACTGATATGGAGAAAACTGTTGGCCAAAAATCATAAGAATTGGTCCATCAAACTGATTGATGCCCTGTGGGCATATCGGACCGCCTACAAAACTGTCCTCGGTATGTCTCCATATCGAGTTGTATTTGGAAAACCCTGCCATCTGCCTGTGGAGTTAGAGCACCGTGCTATGTGGGCACTAAAACAACTAAATTTGGACTTAAACAAAGCCGGTGATTTGAGAAAGCTGCAGATATCCGAGTTAGAAGAACTACGAAATGATGCATACGATAACGCTCGGATATCTAACACAGAGCTAAGATTTTTCATGATAAGTCAATTCATAGGAAAAATTTTGTCTCGGGACAAAAAGTTCTGTTGTACAACACTAGATTCCACCTTTTTCTAGTAAACTAAAAACCAGGTGGTCAGGCTCCTACATCGTCCAGAAACGTCTCTCCTCATGGTGCCATTGAAATTTTTGATCCCAAAAATGGCAACACTTTCAAAGTGAACGGTCACGCCTAAAGTCATTTTTTCCCCGGAGTCTGAGTCACACAATGTTATTGAACTGGGTCTTTGTGACCCAGTCTATATGTGACCACGTAATTTCACACCATTCCCTTGTCTCCTGAAATCATTTTGGAACCTCCTTTGTAAATAAAAAAAAATGAATAAGTGGGACTTAGGTGCTAAATATCACCTAGGGTTTTCATCTTTCCCTCCACTCCCTTTTCTTTCTAAATAACCTAGGGTTGTAAATTCCTAGTTTCATTTGGGTAATTTGGGGATTTCGTCCTTCTCAGCTTCCTATAAATACCCTCCTCCCGTTGTTCTCCTCAATACCCTTCTTCCAATCTTAGATCTGCAACGCAACATCCAGCGCTGCCTTCCAAATTTTTCTGCACCCTTCTCTCCACCATCTGGCCGCTTTCCATGGCCTCTGCCGCGCTTCTGCGGCCACACTGAGGAAACCGGGCCGCTGCCAAATTTCCCTCCAGACGCGGCCATCTGAAGATCTCTGATCTACCATCATACCTCTGCTACCATCACAGATTGCTCTCTGCAATCTCGTTTGAGTTTCCCCCCACGTAGTCCGGGGGAGGTTTGCGTATCCCTTCTCATTGCTTCCTATTATTCCTCATGGCACCATCTATTTCGCTGAAAAAGATTTTGCTAGAATACTTAGCGATGTGAATGGTTATGGGCATATATTTTTAGATCGTATTTGTGCGTGGGATTGGTATGCATTGATATATGATAATTTCGATCACGAGGCTTATTACTGTCCTGAGCTCGTCAAGCTTTCTACACTTCCATAGATCACGCCTCTGTAAACTTTGACACATATCAAATCTTGGTGCACATGCCCACTGGGGATATTATTGTCATGCTTCTTCTACTGGAAGAACTCACACATGTCCCTTGCAACCTACATCATAGCAAACCCCTACCTTTAATCGATTACATGACTGTCATGGGGGCTCGCTGTACGGAACAAGATAGGGGGCTCAAAGCCAGTACTACCTTTAGAAACATACATTGCGTTGGTCGCTAGATTCAACGCAAAATTTTAGGGCTGGACCACACAACCTCCTTTAACAGGCCGCTGCTGCAGATTATACACGACCTGATGACTGGAAGCACACTATCTGTATCAACAAGATCATTTTTCATAGTATCATCACCAACTCTTCCCGCACACGCGGTGCCAAGTACTCGCACCCCGTTTTGATTACTCGTCTGTGTAGGACTTTCTTACCAGATACAGTTTTTGACTCATATGATAGGGTGTTCGTTGCACAAGAGAGGGCGACTAACGCTTACAAATAGTTGTCTTCATGCGGTTTGGACTCCTAGTGTCCAACCCGAAGATGTCCCGTGGAGTCCTCTTCGAAGGAACTTTTAGAGGAGGAAGATGAGCCGGCTTTTTGGCAACAGGACCCCTAGCTGATTCACGCGCCTTCATGTCTACCATTTGGCGAGGCATGAAGAAGATATTTCGGGGACAGATTCGATTATGCAAGCAGGTTGCGGAGCAAACATCTCGCCTAGACCGCATTGAGGAGGGTCTGGACTGCGGCGATCACAGTCGGCTGGACCTAGCACCACAGCTGGTCCAAGCCGGAGGCGGGGGTGATACCTTTCTTTCCTATTTCATGCGTATATTATTTGCATACATTGAGGACAATGCATGGGATAGGTATGGGGGGAAAGATACTAACATAACTTTTTGTTTTAGATTTCTAGGTATTTCTCTTTTCTTATATTTCTCTTTCTTACTAACATAGGATTTTTCTAGACTTTTTCTTTTAGATTTCTAGGTTTCTTATTTCTTATAAAAAAATAAATAAAAAATAAAATAAATAAAATAAAAATAAACATAAAAAAATATTGATCCATTTCTTGAAAAGAATTAACTTGATCTTAAGTATTAAAGAAATTCTAAGCTAAGATTTTTTAATATAAGTCGAAATAAAAAATTTGTTGGATCTTTAGGTTAAGAAAGAAAAAAATAGAAAAGACAGCTAGATTTTGATTTTTTTTAAACACTATATACATTTGCATATTGAGGGATTAATCAAAGACTTAGTAACTTTGTTTACATAAAAAAAAACATATAAATAAAAATAAAAAAATATATATGATATTCATAAATAAAACTTGATCACTAATTAAGCTGGTTGGTTGTGCCTTAAGAAGTATAATCAGTGACGCCTAAAAGTGGTTGAGTCCTTAGCATTCGTGGCCTAGTTTACCCGAGACCTTGAACCTTAGGGATGTATCTCCATCTAGTGCCCTAAGATCATCTGGTCTGGGAGTCATCAGTAAAAGGCTCACTACATGGGTAAATTAGAAAGCCTAATGAAGCTAAGAGAATGTAAATATATACTCTATAAAAAATATGTGTGTGTGTGTGTGTGAACAAACGAACTATAGTCTAAGAAAAATCCCTCATATATATGTATATGTGTTAGACCTGATACAGAATCCAGTTTCTCTCTATTCTTGGAAAACTTAACCTAAGTTGAAAACAATATTGTTGGCCCAAGGTTACAATCACCCATGATTAGTGTATTTTGATGATTACAAAACATATTAGTTATTTGTACTAATAACATTTGTTGTTTAAGTGTGTTTCAGATTTCTATTCATTCTAGAAGTCTTCTCTCACAAATACAAGGATTTGGACTCAAGTCAACTCCAATTGGCTCAAGGAACAAGTGTTGAAGATTATATGAAGAAGCCTATTGAAGATTTTGAAGTCCTTAGAAATATTGTAAGAAATAGAATGTTAAAGTTTGAGTATATGAAATTTGGCTCTAGGATTTGCACACACACTTGTTTCATATATTTCCTATGCTTTGAAAATGGTTATTTCTAAGTTTTATGCCTTAGTTTATATATACATGTACCAAAAGCTTTATATCTTGAAAATCTTGTATAAAACATGTGTATAAACTATTTTCTGCATAATACTTAGCTATATGTATTTTTAAAATATTTCTCAAAATTTTTCTAACTCAAAACAAGCCCAGTTTTCTGTTTCAGGCAACTCCGGCCGACCGGCCCGGTCGACCGGCGATGTGTCTGGACATGCACTGTTTGTGCATGTCTGTCGGTCGACCGGACCGGTCGACCGACGGAGAGCAAATTGCTCACAGGTTTTCTTCGGTCGACCGGACGATCGACCGGAAGAAGGAAACTGTGTTTCCTCTTTTGGGACGGTCGACCGGACCGGTCGACCGAGAGCCAACGGCTCTTTGCAGCTGGCCTTGCGGTCGACCGGACCGGTCGACCGCCAAGCCTGCTATAGCCTAACGGCTCTTTCCTCTTTGGGCTATTCTGAAAAACTGTTTTTGTTTTCAGCTTTAACAGATGTTTGGAGAGTTGTTGGGAGCTTTTGCAGGTCAAATTAGGTGTAAAGAAATTGTTTTTAACCTATTTTCTAACCCTATAAATAGAGGAGAAGTCTCTCTTGCATATCACTAAGAAAAATCCTCAAGTTTGTGTTGTTTTCAAAAGAGAAAAAAAAGAGTTTAAAGCTTTCATTCCAATTCTTTTTGAGCTTGTGTTTCAGTTGTGTTTGATTACTAATATCACTCTACAACTGAAGTTTTTCTCACCACACTTCATAGAGCCAAAAATCCAATACTCATTCTATAGTGAAGTTATAATTGAAGTGAGAGTGTTTGTAAAAGAGTTTGAGAAGAAGTGCAGTGATCTTGTTGTGATCATTTTGTTCTTGTAATCCCTTCCTTGTGGAGCAACCTCTTCGGTAGAGGTCCTTTGTACTCGGTGGAGCTCGGTGCTCGGTCTTCGATAGACCAAATTGTAAAGGCGTCCTCGGTGGATAGTGGAAACCCTTCACGGAGGTGAAGGCGGGGAGTAGAGCGGTGGCTCGAACCTCGAAACAAATCACTTTGTTTGCGATTGCCTTTGCGTCTAATTCTTACTTTATTTTTCAATAGCTCCTTATTGCTTTCTATTGCATACTTGTGATATTGTTTAATTCTCTTGTGCTACTATTTGCTTGCTTGTAATTCTTGCCATATATCATTGTGTTTGCATCATTTTTCATATCATCCATTTCATACTTGTGTGTGCCAATCCCGTACTCATCCAACAAGAGCTTCACATAGCGCCTCAACCCATATCAAGGGGAATCAAGAGGAGTTTAGTCCAGAGCCTCGCAAGAGGAATTCAGCTACACTTGTTGAATTGTACTAAGTTGAGCCTCACTTGTTTTAGGTTCCGCATTTAGAGAGTTAAAATTTTAAGATTAGCAATCACACCTATTCACCCCCCCCTCTAGGTGTTTTTCAATTGGTATCAGAGCTTGGACTCTAGGATTTGGTTTAACAACCTTAGAGAAGATCCTAATTTGCTAATCATTTCATTCATTTCATATAGTAAAAATGGCCGATGGAATTAAGACCCCTCCTAATTTGATGGACTTAACTTTCCCATATGGAAAGTTAAGATGACCGTGTTTTTACAATCTCTAGGTAGCCGAGTTGTAAAAGCCGTGACTAAGTCCTTTAGTGTACCCCCCGGTGACGAATCCACTTGTCCGAAATAGAGACTAAGGAATTCGATGCCAATGCCAAAGCTCACTATGCACTTCTACAAGCCCTTAATGATGATGACATTTCTAGGGTTATCCATTGCAAATCCGCATATGAGATTTGGTCACACTTGATAGTCACTCATGAGGGGACCTCACAAGTAAAGAAGGCTAAGATTGACCTTCTTCGGTCCCAATATGAAACATTTAGCATGCAAGAAAATGAAACCATAGATGATATGGTTACGAGATTTACCAAGATTACTAATGGACTCTCTTCTTTAGGTGAAGATATCAACAATGATCAAAGAGTAAGGAAGATCATCCGGGCTCTTCCTCCTTCATGGGAAGTTAAAGCAACAACCTTGAAGGAACTCAACGACAATGAAGAGATGGAGCTTATAGGTCTCATTGGGAACCTCAAAACCCATGAGATGGAAAGGAAAGCAAGGGAGGATATGGCTCCTTCCAAAAAGAAGACTATCGCCTTCAAGAGTCAAGCTACACACTCCGATGAAGACGATGAGGAAGAAGATGATGAGGAGCTCTCACTCCTTGTTAAGAATGTCCGGAGGATGTACAACAAGGCGAAGTACCAAGGTAGAAGAAGATGGCAAGGAGGCAAAGAAGAAAGGAAGATTGTGTGCTTCAATTGCCAAAGACCGGGACACATTGTGGCAGAGTGTCCGGACAAAGCTAAGCCCTCCACTTCAAAGAAGCCTTACAAGAAGAAGGCTATGAAGGCAACTTGGGATTCGGAGACCAAATCCGATGAAGAAATAGACACCGCCAACATGTGCTTCATGGCTAATGAAGGCACAAGCAAGGTAACCTCTTCCCCTTCTCATGATAATGAACTTTCTATGGATGTGTTAGAAGAGGCTTTTGTTGAGTTGTCACAAAACTATGATTTCTTAAAGAAAAAGTATCTTAAAATGAAAAAGGATAATGAATCTTTAAGTCTTCAAGTTTTTACTCTTACAAAGGAAAAAGATGATTTGGTTTCCACTTTGGCCACTACCAAAAATGATTTTGAAAAATGTAAGATTTCTTGCAAAGGTAAGGCCCCACTAATTGATTCAAATGAAGTTACTATGCTTAAGGAAAGATTAGACTCATTAAGTGTTGTTTTGAAAGATTGTGAGTTTAACAAAAAGAAAATTGAGGCTATGTTTCCTAAGAAACAAGCCCCAAAGAAAAATGCTCATGCTCATGTTCATGTTCATGCTACACATCCTAAACATCTTGGCAAAACCCCAAAACATGCTCACACTACACATACACATCATGCGTTCATGTATGGTAGAGTGTTCTCATGTTCACATTATGGACGGAAAGGGCACTTAGCCAATTTTTGCTATGATAGATTAAACGTTTCACGTCATAATGTTTGGGTTCGAGGCACTAACTTTAAAGGACCCAAGAAAGTTTGGGTACCAAAATCAACAATTATGTTAAATGATGTAGGTACTTTCCAAATCCCAACGACGTAGAGGATTGTGGTATCTTGATAGCGGTTGCTCAAGGCACATGACTTGGGACATCAACAACTTTGCAACCCTATCAAGATATCATGAAGGTGGCACCGTCACCTTCGGAGATGACGCCAAGGGTAAAATCATCGGTATTGGTAATGTAAAACTTGGCACCTCTCCTTTAATTGAAAATGTAGTTTTAGTTGATGGCCTCAAGCATAATCTCTTGAGTGTTAGTCAACTTTGTGATAAAGGTTTTGATATTGTTTTTGATAATGTTGCTTGTAAAGTAATTGATAGAACTTCTAATGTTTGTGTATTTTTCGGTTTTCGTGAAAGTAATGTTTATATGATTGATATGTTAAATATGTCTTGTAATCTTACTTGTTTGAAAGCCCTCGATGATGACTCTTGGTTGTGGCATAGGAGATTAGGGCATATTTCTTTTGATCACATTTCTAGGTTAAACACAAAGGAAATGGTGAAAGGTATTCCTTACTTGAATTTTGAAAAGGACCGAGTTTGTGACGCATGTCAATTTGGAAACAAACTAAGTCTTCTTTCAAGTCAATTAATGATATCATGACATCACGTCCTTTGGAGTTAATCCATATGGATCTTTTTGGCCCTACACAAACCAAAAGTCTAAGTGGGAATAGATTTGCTTATGTTTGGTTGATGACTTTTCAAGATTTACTTGGGTTTTCTTTCTTGAACATAAAAGCCAAGCATTTTCGTATTTCCAAACTTTAAGAAAAGAGTTGAAAAAGAAAAAGATGTTTCGATTTTGAAAATAAGAAGTGATAGAGGAGGTGAATTCATTAACCAACCCTTTACCACTTTTTGTGATGAACATGGAATAAAGCATGAACTTTCTTGTCCTAGAACTCCACAACAAAATGGAGTAGTTGAACGGAAAAATAGAACATTACAAGAGATGGCTAGGACAATGCTAAGTGAATATGGTCTACCACATTATTTGTGGGCCGAGGCCGTTAATACATCATGCTATATATCAAATCGTGTTTTCTTGTGTAAAAATACTACTAAAACTTCTTTTGAAATGTATTTTTCTAGAAAACCTAATGTTTCCTATTTTAAAGTTTTTGGATGCAAATGCTTTGTTTTAAATACAAAAGATAATTTAGGAAAGTTTGATGCTAGATCTTATGAGGCTATTTTTGTAGGTTACTCAAACATTAGTAAGGCTTATAGAGTTTTCATTAGATCATCATTGACTATTGAAGAGTCTATTCATGTTAAGTTTGAGGAATCTAACAAGTTTGTTAAGAATGTTGTAGAAATAGATGCATTGGATGAAGGTTTGGAGAAAGTGACCTTGGAGGATGCTTCTACTATGGGAGACAAACCAAAGGATGATGAAGGAAGCGAAGTTAAGGTGGAAGAGGCACAAGGAAATGAAAATCAAACACATGAGGTGGAGCCTACTCAACCACTACCAAAGGATGGGAGATACAATCCACATCATCCCAAGGACCTCGTCATAGGTGAAGTATCAAAAGGGATAACTACTCGCTCTAGACTTCATGACTATTGCGGTAACTATGCATTCATTTCTCATATGAACCCAAAAATGTCCTCGAAGCCGAGGCCGATTCATATTGGTTGCTAGCCATGCAAGAGGAGCTCAATCAATTTGAGCGCAACCAAGTTTGGCACCTTGTTCCTAGGCCCTACGATAGACCAACAATTGGTACTAAGTGGATCTTTAAGAACAAGTTGGATGAATCGGGTAATGTAGTTAGAAACAAGGCTAGGTTAGTTGCCCAAGGTTACACTCAAATCGAAGGGATCGATTTTGAAGAAACCTTTGCACCCGTAGCACGGCTTGAAGCCATACGGATGACACTAGCATTTGCCTCATATAAAGATTTCAAATTATTTCAAATGGATGTTAAAAGTGCTTTTCTAAATGGATTTATTGAAGAGGAGGTGTATGTTGAACAACCCCCCGGGTTTGTTGATCCTACACATTCGGATTTTGTTTTTAAATTAGATAAAGCTCTTTATGGTTTAAAACAAGCCCCTAGGGCTTGGTATGAAAGACATTCTTCATTTTTGATTTCAAATGGTTTTAAGAAAGGAAAAATTGACACAATTTTGTTTACAAAACATGTAGAAAAAGATATTCTTATTGTGCAAATTTATGTAGATGATATTATTTTTGGTTCTACTAATGAATCTCTTTGCAAAGCCTTTGAGTCATGCATGAAGGATGAATTTGAAATGTCTATGATGGGGGAGCTCAACTATTTCCTTGGACTCCAAATCAAGCAAAGGAAGGATGGGATCTTCATCAATCAAGCCAAGTACACAAAGAAACTAATCAAAAGGTTTGGGCTTGAAGGATCGAAAGTAAGCAAAACTCCCATGGCAACAACTACAAAGCTTGACAAGGATGAACAAGGTAAAAGTGTAGACATTAAATTATATCGTAGCATGATTGGTAGTTTGCTTTATTTGACGGCTAGTAGGCCGGATATTATGTTTTTCGTTTGTCTTTGTACACGTTTTCAATCTTGTCCTAAAGAATCTCACATAATTGCGGTTAAACGCATAATTAGATACCTTAAGGGCACTATTGAAATGGGTTTGTGGTATCCTAAAACCGGATTATTTGAAATGAAGAGTTTTTCGGATGCCGACTATGCGGGTTGTAGGGTAGATAGGAAGAGCACAAGTGGAACATGTCAATTCTTGGGTAATTGTCTTGTATCTTGGTCTTCCAAAAAGCAAAATTCGGTAGCCCTATCAACCGCCGAGGCGGAGTATGTTGCAGCCGGAGCTTGTTGTGCACAAGTTCTTTGGATGAAACATACTCTCCTTAACTTTGATTTACACTTTGATCATGTTAAAATATTTTGTGATAATACTAGTACTATTCACATGATAAAGAATGCAAATCAACATAGTAAAACCAAACACATTGACATTAGGTATCACTTTCTTAGAGATCACTATGAGAAAGGTGATATTGTTATTGAATATGTTTCTACCGATTTTCAACTTGCCGATATTTTTACTAAACCATTAGACTATGCCAGATTTTCATTTATTTGTGGTGAGTTGAATGTTTGCATTATGGATTCTTAAAAATAAAATTTTTCAATTGTATTTTAACCCTTTTTGATGTATGACAAAAAGGGGGAGAATAAGTTTAAGGAGTTTGATATTTTGAATTTGAATAAGTTTAAGAGTTTGATATTTTGAATTTGTTTGAGTTTGTTAAGTTTGTTTATTTAAGTTTTTGACAAAACTATTTTGCCTTGAATGCTTTATGTATTGTGCTTCCATAGTCAAATTTTTTATACATAGCATTATTTGAGGGGGAGTTTTTCAAACTCTTCTTCCATGTTTATTTAAATAACCTATATGTTTGTCATCATCAAAAAGGGGGAGATTGTTGACCCAAGGTTACAATCACCCATGATTAGTGTATTTTGATGATTACAAAACATATTAGTTATTTGTACTAATAACATTTGTTGTTTAAGTGTGTTTCAGATTTCTATTCATTCTAGAAGTCTTCTCTCACAAATACAAGGATTTGGATTCAAGTCAACTCCAATTGGCTCAAGGAACAAGTGTTGAAGATTATATGAAGAAGCCTATTGAAGATTTTGAAGTCCTTAGAAACATTGTAAGAAATAGAATGTTAAAGTTTGAGTATATGAAATTTGGCTCTAGGATTTGCACACACACTTGTTTCATATATTTCCTATGTTTTGAAAATGGTTATTTCTAAATTTTATGCCTTAGTTTATATATACATGTACCAAAAGCTTTATCTTGAAAATTTTGTATAAAACATGTGTATAAACTATTTTCTGCATAATACTTAGCTATATGTATTTTTAAAATATTTCTCAAAATTTTTCTAACTCAAAACAAGCCCAGTTTTCTGTTTCAGGCAACTCCGGCCGACCGGCCCGGTCGACCGGCGATGTGTCTGGACATGCACTGTTTGTGCATGTCTGTCGGTCGACCGGACCGGTCGACCGACGGAGAGCAAATTGCTCACAGGTTTCTTCGGTCGACCGGACCGGTCGACCGGAAGAAGGAAACTGTGTTTCCTCTTTTGGGACGGTCGACCGGACCGGTCGACCGAGAGCCAACGGCTCTTTGCAGCTGGCCTTGCGGTCGACCGGACCGGTCGACCGCCAAGCCTGCTATAGCCTAACGGCTCTTTCCTCTTTGGCTATTCTGAAAAACTGTTTTTGTTTTCAGCTTTAACAGATTTTTGGAGAGTTGTTGGGGAGCTTTTGCAGGTCAAATTAGGTGTAAAGAAATTGTTTTTAACCTATTTTCTAACCCTATAAATAGAGGAGAAGTCTCTCTTGCATATCACTAAGAAAAATCCTCAAGTTTGTGTTGTTTTCAAAAGAGAAAAAAAAAGAGTTTAAAGCTTTCATTCCAATTCTTTTTGAGTTTGTTTTTCAGTTGTGTTTGATTACTAATATCACTCTACAACTGAAGTTTTTCTCACCACACTTCATAGAGCCAAAAATCCAATACTCATTCTATAGTGAAGTTATAATTGAAGTGAGAGTGTTTGTAAAAGAGTTTGAGAAGAAGTGTAGTGATCTTGTTGTGATCATTTTGTTCTTGTAATCCCTTCCTTGTGGAGCAACCTCTTCGGTAGAGGTCCTTTGTACTCGGTGGAGCTCGGTGCTCGGTCTTCGGCAGACCAAATTGTAAAGGCGTCCTCGGTGGATAGTGGAAACCCTTCACGGAGGTGAAGGCGGGGAGTAGAGCGGTGGCTCGAACCTCGAAACAAATCACTTTGTTTGCGATTGCCTTTGCGTCTAATTCTTGCTTTACTTTTCAATAGCTCCTTATTGCTTTCTATTGCATACTTGTGATATTGTTTAATTCTCTTGTGCTACTATTTGCTTGCTTGTAATTCTTGCCATATGTCATTGTGTTTGCATCATTCTTCATATCATCCATTTCATACTTGTGTGTGCCAATCCCGTACTCATCCAACAAGAGCTTCATATAGCGCCTCAACCATATCAAGGGGAATCAAGAGGAATTTAGTCCAGAGCCTCGCAAGAGGAATTCGGCTACACATGTTGAATTGTACTAAGTTGAGCCTCACTTGTTTTAGGTTCCGCATTTAGAGAGTTAAAATTTTTAAGATTAGCAATCACACCTATTCACCCCCCTCTAGGTTTTTTTCAATTGGTATCAGAGCTTGGACTCTAGGATTTGGTTTAACAACCTTAGAGAAGATCCTAATTTGCTAATCATTTCATTCATTTTCATATAGTAAAAATGGCTGATGGAATTAAGACCCCTCCTAAATTTGATGGACTTAACTTTCCCATATGGAAAGTTAGGATGACCGTGTTTTTGCAATCTCTAGGTAGCCGAGTTGCAAAAGCCGTGACTAAGTCCTTTAGTGTACCCCCCGGTGACGAATCCACTTGGTCCGAAATAGAGACTAAGGAATTCGATGCCAATGCCAAAGCTCACTATGCACTTCTACAAGCCCTTAATGATGATGACATTTCTAGGGTTATCCATTGCAAATCCGCATATGAGATTTGGTCACACTTGATAGTCACTCATGAGGGGACCTCACAAGTAAAGAAGGCTAAGATTGACCTTCTTCGGTCCCAATATGAAACATTTAGCATGCAAGAAAATGAAACCATAGATGATATGGTTACGAGATTTACCAAGATTACTAATGGACTCTCTTCTTTAGGTGAAGATATCAACAATGATCAAAGAGTAAGGAAGATCATCCGGGCTCTTCCTCCTTCATGGGAAGTTAAAGCAACAACCTTGAAGGAACTCAACGATAATGAAGAGATGAAGCTTATAGGTCTCATTGGGAACCTCAAAACCTATGAGATGGAAAGGAAAGCAAGGGAGGATATGGCTCCTTCCAAAAAGAAGACTATCGCCTTCAAGAGTCAAGCTACACACTCCGATGAAGACGATGAGGAAGAAGATGATGAGGAGCTCTCACTCCTTGTTAAGAATGTCCGGAGGATGTACAACAAGGCGAAGTACCAAGGTAGAAGAAGATGGCAAGGAGGCAAAGAAGAAAGGAAGATTGTGTGCTTCAATTGCCAAAGACCGGGATACATTGTGGCGGAGTGTCCGGACAAAGCTAAGCCCTCCACTTCAAAGAAGCCTTACAAGAAGAAGGCTATGAAGGCAACTTGGGATTCGGAGACCGAATCCGATGAAGAAATAGACACCGCCAACATGTGCTTCATGGCTAATGAAGGCACAAGCAAGGTAACCTCTTCCCCTTCTCATGATAATGAACTTTCTATGGATGTGTTAGAAGAGGCTTTTTTTGAGTTGTCACAAAACTATGATTTCTTAAAGAAAAAGTATCTTAAAATGAAAAAGGATAATGAATCTTTAAGTCTTCAAGTTTTTACTCTTACAAAGGAAAAAGATGATTTGGTTTCCACTTTGGCCACTACCAAAAATGATTTTAAAAAATGTAAGATTTCTTGCAAAGGTAAGGCCCCACTAATTGATTCAAATGAAGTTACTATGCTTAAGGAAAGATTAGACTCATTAAGTGTTGTTTTGAAAGATTGTGAGTTTAACAAAAAGAAAATTGAGGCTATGTTTCCTAAGAAATAAGCCCAAAGAAAAATGCTCATGCTCATGTTCATGTTCATGCTACACATCCTAAACATCATGGCAAAACCCCAAAACATGCTCACACTACACATACACATCATGCGTTCATGTATGGTAGAGTGTTCTCATGTTCACATTGTGGACGGAAAGGGCACTTAGCCAATTTTTGCTATGATAGATTAAACGTTTCACGTCATAATGTTGGGTTCGAGGCACTAACTTTAAAGGACCCAAGAAAGTTTGGGTACCAAAATCAACAATTATGTTAAATGATGTAGGTACTTTCCAATTCCCAACGACGTAGAGGATTGTGGTATCTTGATAGCGGTTGCTCAAGGCACATGACTTGGGACATCAACAACTTTGCAACCCTATCAAGATATCATGAAGGTGGCACCGTCACCTTCGGAGATGACGCCAAGGGTAAAATCATCGGTATTGGTAATGTAAAACTTGGCACCTCTCCTTTAATTGAAAATGTAGTTTTAGTTGATGGCCTCAAGCATAATCTCTTGAGTGTTAGTCAACTTTGTGATAAAGGTTTTGATATTGTTTTTGATAATGTTGCTTGTAAAGTAATTGATAGAACTTCTAATCTTTGTGTATTTTTCGGTTTTCGTGAAAGTAATGTTTATATGATTGATATGTTAAATATGTCTTGTAATATTACTTGTTTGAAAGCCCTCGATGATGACTCTTGATTGTGGCATAGGAGATTAGGGCATATTTCTTTTGATCACATTTCTAGGTTAAACACAAAGGAAATGGTGAAAGGTATTCCTTGCTTGAATTTTGAAAAGGACCGAGTTTGTGACGCATGTCAATTTGGGAAACAAACTAAGTCTTCTTTCAAGTCAATTAAGGATATCATGACATCACGTCCTTTGGAGTTAATCCATATGGATCTTTTGGCCCTACACAAACCAAAAGTCTAAGTGGGAATAGATTTGCTTATGTTTTGGTTGATGACTTTTCAAGATATACTTGGGTTTTCTTTCTTGAACATAAAAGCCAAGCATTTTCGTATTTTCAAACTTTTAAGAAAAGAGTTGAAAAAGAAAAAGATATTTCGATTTTGAGAATAAGAAGTGATAGAGGAGGTGAATTCATTAACCAACCTTTACCACTTTTTGTGATGAACATGGAATAAAGCATGAACTTTCTTGTCCTAGAACTCCACAACAAAATGGAGTAGTTGAACGGAAAAATAGAACATTACAAGAGATGGCTAGGACAATGCTAAGTGAATATGGTCTACCACATTATTTGTGGGCCGAGGCCGTTAATACATCATGCTATATATCAAATCGTGTTTTCTTGTGTAAAAATACTACTAAAACTTCTTTTGAAATGTATTTTTCTAGAAAACCTAATTTTTCCTATTTTAAAGTTTTGGATGCAAATGCTTTGTTTTAAATACAAAAGATAATTTAGAAAAGTTTGATGCTAGATCTTATGAGGCTATTTTTGTAGGTTACTCAAACACTAGTAAGGCTTATAGAGTTTTCATTAGATCATCATTGACTATTGAAGAGTCTATTCATGTTAAGTTTGAGGAATCTAACAAGTTTGTTAAGAATGTTGTAGAAATAGATGCATTGGATGAAGTTTGGAGAAAGTAACCTTGGAGGATGCTTCTACTATGGGAGACAAACCAAAGGATGATGAAGGAAGCGAAGCTAAGGTGGAAGAGGCACAAGGAAATGAAAATCAAACACATGAGGTTGAGCCTACTCAACCACTACCAAAGGATTGGAGATACAATCCACATCATCCCAAGGACCTCGTCATAGGTGAAGTATCAAAAGGGGTAACTACTCGCTCTAAACTTCATGACTATTGCGGTAACTATGCATTCATTTCTCATATTGAACCCAAAAATGTCCTCGAAGCCGAGGCCGATTCATATTGGTTGCTAGCCATGCAAGAGGAGCTCAATCAATTTGAGCGCAACCAAGTTTGGCACCTTGTTCCTAGGCCCTACGATAGACCAACAATTGGTACTAAGTGGATCTTTAAGAACAAGTTGGATGAATCGGGTAATGTAGTTAGAAACAAGGCTAGGTTAGTTGCCCAAGGTTACACTCAAATCGAAGGGATCGATTTTGAAGAAACCTTTGCACCCGTAGCACGGCTTGAAGCCATACGGATGACACTAGCATTTGCCTCATATAAAGATTTCAAATTATTTCAAATGGATGTTAAAAGTGCTTTTCTAAATGGATTTATTGAAGAGGAGGTGTATGTTGAACAACCCCCCGGGTTTGTTGATCCTACACATTCGGATTTTGTTTTTAAATTAGATAAAGCTCTTTATGGTTTAAAACAAGCCCCTAGGGCTTGGTATGAAAGACATTCTTCATTTTTGATTTCAAATGGTTTTAAGAAAGGTAAAATTGACACAATTTTGTTTACAAAACATGTAGAAAAAGATATTCTTATTGTGCAAATTTATGTAGATGATATTATTTTTGGTTCTACTAATGAATCTCTTTGCAAAGCCTTTGAGTCATGCATGAAGGATGAATTTGAAATGTCTATGATGGGGAGCTCAACTATTTCCTTGGACTCCAAATCAAGCAAAGGAAGGATGGGATCTTCATCAATCAAGCCAAGTACACAAAGGAACTAATCAAAAGGTTTGGGCTTGAAGGATCGAAAGTAAGCAAAACTCCCATGGCAACAACTACAAAGCTTGACAAGGATGAACAAGGTAAAAGTGTAGACATTAAATTATATCGTAGCATGATTGGTAGTTTGCTTTATTTGATGGCTAGTAGGCCGGATATTATGTTTTCCGTTTGTCTTTGTGCACGTTTTCAATCTTGTCCTAAAGAATCTCACATAATTGCGGTTAAACGCATAATTAGATACCTTAAGGGCACTATTGAAATGGGTTTGTGGTATCCTAAAACCGGATTATTTGAAATGAAGAGTTTTTCGGATGCCGACTATGCGGGTTGTAGGGTAGATAGGAAGAGCACAAGTGGAACATGTCAATTCTTGGGTAATTGTCTTGTATCTTGGTCTTCCAAAAGCAAAATTCGGTAGCCCTATCAACCGCCGAGGCGGAGTATGTTGCAGCCGGAGCTTGTTGTGCACAAGTTCTTTGGATGAAACATACTCTCCTTGACTATGATTTACACTTTGATCATGTTAAAATATTTTGTGATAATACTAGTACTATTCACATGACAAAGAATGCAAATCAACATAGTAAAACCAAACACATTGACATTAGGTATCACTTTCTTAGAGATCACTATGAGAAAGGTGATATTGTTATTGAATATGTTTCTACCGATTTTCAACTTGCCGATATTTTTACTAAACCATTAGACTATGCCAGATTTTCATTTATTTGTGGTGAGTTGAATGTTTGCATTATGGATTCTTAAAAATAAAATTTTTCAATTGGTATTTTAACCCTTTTTGATGTATGACAAAACGGGGGAGAATAAGTTTAAGGAGTTTGATTTTGAATTTGAATAAGTTTAAGAGTTTGATATTTTGAATTTGTTTGAGTTTGTTAAGTTTGTTTATTTAAGTTTTTGACAAAACTATTTTGCCTTGAATGCTTATGTATTGTGCTTCCATAGTCAAATTTTTTATACATAGCATTATTTGAGGGGGAGTTTTTCAAACTCTTCTTCCATGTTTATTTAAATAACCTATATGTTTTGTCATCATCAAAAGGGGGAGATTGTTGGCCCAAGGTTACAATCACCCATGGTTAGTGTATTTGATGATTACAAAACATATTAGTTATTTGTACTAATAACATTTGTTGTTTAAGTGTGTTTCAGATTTCTATTCATTCTAGAAGTCTTCTCTCACAAATACAAGGATTTGGACTCAAGTCAACTCCAATTGGGCTCAAGGAACAAGTGTTGAAGATTATATGAAGAAGCCTATTGAAGATTTTGAAGTCCTTAGAAACATTGTAAGAAATAGAATGTTAAAGTTTGAGTATATGAAATTTGGCTCTAGGATTTGCACACACACTTGTTTCATATATTTCCTATGTTTTGAAAATAGTTATTTCTAAGTTTTATGCCTTAGTTTATATATACATGTACCAAAAGCTTTATATCTTGAAAATCTTATATAAAACATGTGTATAAACTATTTTCTGCATAATACTTAGCTATATGTATTTTAAAATATTTCTCAAAATTTTTCTAACTCAAAACAAGCCCAGTTTTCTGTTTCAGGCAACCCGGCCCGGTCGACCGGCGATGTGTCTGGACATGCACTGTTTGTGCATGTCTGTCGATCGACCGGACCGGTCGACCGACGGAGAGCAAATTGCTCACAGGTTTCTTCGGTCGACCGGACCGGTCGACCGGAAGAAGGAAACTGTGTTTCCTCTTTTGGACGGTCGACCGGACCGGTCGACCGAGAGCCAACGGCTCTTTGCAGCTGGCCTTGCGGTCGACCGGACCGGTCGACCGCCAAGCCTGCTATAGCCTAACGGCTCTTTCCTCTTTGGGCTATTCTGAAAAACTATTTTTGTTTTCAGCTTTAACAGATTTTTGGAGAGTTGTTGGGGAGCTTTTGCAGGTCAAATTAGGTGTAAAGAAATTATTTTTAACCTATTTTCTAACCCTATAAATAGAGGAGAAGTCTCTCTTGCATATCACTAAGAAAAATCCTCAAGTTTGTGTTGTTTTCAAAAGAGAAAAAAAAGAGTTTAAAGCTTTCATTCCAATTCTTTTTGAGCTTGTCTTTCAGTTGTGTTTGATTACTAATATCACTCTACAACTGAAGTTTTTCTCACCACACTTCATAGAGCCAAAAATCCAATACTCATTCTATAGTGAAGTTGTAATTGAAGTGAGAGTGTTTGTAAAAGAGTTTGAGAAGAAGTGTAGTGATCTTGTTGTGATCATTTTGTTCTTGTAATCCCTTCCTTATGGAGCAACCTCTTCGGTAGAGGTCCTTTGTACTCGGTGGAGCTCGGTGCTCGGTCTTCGGTAGACCAAATTGTAAAGGCGTCCTCGGTGGATAGTGGAAACCCTTCACGGAGGTGAAGGCGGGGAGTAGAGCGGTGGCTCGAACCTCGAAACAAATCACTTTGTTTGCGATTGCCTTTGCGTCTAATTCTTGCTTTACTTTTCAATAGCTCCTTATTGCTTTCTATTGCATACTTGTGATATTGTTTAATTCTCTTGTGCTACTATTTGCTTGCTTGTAATTCTTGCCATATATCATTGTGTTTGCATCATTCTTCATATCATCCATTTCATACTTGTGTGTGCCAATCCCGTACTCATCCAACAAGAGCTTCACATAGCGCCTCAACCCATATCAAGGGGAATCAAGAGGAGTTTAGTCCAGAGCCTCGCAAGAGGAATTCAGCTACACTTGTTTAATTGTACTAAGTTGAGCCTCACTTGTTTTAGGTTCCGCATTTAGAGAGTTAAAATTTTTAAGATTAGCAATCACACCTATTCACCCCCCCTCTAGGTGTTTTTCAAATATTTCAAATGGAAACTTAAAAAAGAAGGAAAAGTTTAGAATAACCCTAAACCGATAGATCACTGAAATTCTTGAAGGAAATGGACCATAAAAAATATTTCTCTCTTTTCATTGACATTTTCTTTTTCTTTGGGATTCTGTGGGTGCAATCCGCTGAAAACCCTCAGGAGATAACACTCCTCCTCTAGGGTAACCTAGAGGTTTAACGGCTTGTTGCACGAGCTCAGTGTAACCGTGTCACCTACGAAAGTGGTGTAAAAATTTAGTTTGGCTTTTTTCTTTTTGCTTATTTTGCTTAGGGACGAGCAAAAGTTAGGTATGGGTGTGTGATTGGAGTCATTTATGCATCATTTTCTACCACCATGTTATGCTTTATCTGAATAAATAGTTGATTTTTACTGCATTTTCTCTTTTTTTCAGGTCCAATGTGTAATGGAGAAAAAGGCCCAACAATTGTGATTTTTGAGGAATTAAAAGAACATTTAAGAAACCCACAAGAGAAAAGCCCAAGTCTGAAAAGATCCAAAACGTATTCTCAGTTTCTACCAAATCCAACTGGGGATACGAGATGCAACAGAAAGACACAAATATCCGCTAGCGCAACGGCCAAGAAACGGCCGCGGAAACGCGGCACTTGCCTACACTTATCTTTTACTCATTCCGAGCAAAAAAAAATCTAAAATAAGAATGTTATTACAGTACTTTCGTAGGTGACGCGATTGCACTGAGCGTTTGCAACAAGCCGTTAAACTTCTAGTTTTCCCTAGAGGCGGAGTTTTGTCCCTTAAAAATTTTAACGGATTACACCCACAAAATTCATTGAGAAAGAAACAAATGTTAGTGTTTTGAAAATTCATTTTGAAAGCAAGAAAAGTTTTCAAAATATATTTGTAAAAAATTAAGCGAACTAAGGTCATAAGTTCACTAAAAATTATTCGTCTTTAAACTTAGTCTATAAGTAAGATCTTATTATCTATTAAGGTAAGAATTAAAAATTGGATTGAATATTTAATCTTTTATAAAACCTAGATAATATGCACTTTGTGATAGTGTAGATTTTTGAGATTTTAAAACTCTAATCATCATGTCATTTATACATTTATATACATATATATATATTTTTATTTTTTTCTCTCAGTTTTCATAGACTTTCTAGTTTATCTGGGTAGTGAGCCTTTAGCCGATGGCTCCCAAATCAGATGATTTTAGAGCACCAGATGAGAAAACATTCCTTGGACTCAAGGACTCGAGTAAATAAGGCCACAAAACTTAAGGGAATTATTTGTTTTTTTAACTACCGTTAAGCGTAAATAATCATGCTTCTTAAGGAATAGTTATCCAGCTTTAATAAGTGATTTTTTATGTATACATTGTTTTTCTTTTTATTTATTTTTGCTTTATGGTATTTTAGGCCTTCGTTTTTATCCCAAAAATATGTAAGTGTGAAGTGCATACTCTCTAAGGCAAAAAATTCAAGATCAAATTATCTTTTCAATCTATCTTTTTTCACCTATAATTTTAAGCAAGATCCATTATTTTGAATAGGTTTAAGATGTCATAATTGAGGTTATTTTAATTTATAAGATCATCTTAATTTTCTTAAAAATAAATCAAAACTTTGTCTCTTGTTTTAAAAATTTTAAAAAAAGAAAAATTATATACATAGGGAGATTTCTAAAAATATCTTAAAAGAAGTGAAGAAAGAAAGAAAATCTAAAAAAATCTATGTTAGTAGACTCTCCCTTACACTTATCTCATACATTGTCCTCAATGCGTCATGAATGTTTGTATGCATAAAAATACAGGGGAAGAAAAAATCACCTTAGGGTGGTGGTTCTAGTGGAGGTCTGATTGGTGCACTAAATGTGGCCCAATCCAAATTACGTAGAGTTTGTGGCCCAATCCAAGCTTTTCAGTATAACCCACTATTACGATGTATACATGAATGATTTTTATTAGAAATTTTATCCCATCAAATTTTCAAAATAATTTTAAAGTCAATATTTTCAACACCTTTATCCCAGAATGAAATGTGGTAATATGGAATGATTGATTTAGGCTCAGAAAGTATATTAAGCTAATATTAACTAAGGAAATTGACTGAAATTAAATAAAAGTTCTGAAGTCAAAATTTGTTTAGGAAATTGGTCCAAATTAAGAAGTTGAAGCTCTAATTCACATTTATTTTTCCATAATGGAATGTGACTTTGCAAATTTGGTAATTCAAGTTTAAGAATGACAGGTATGAGAATCAAAACTAACTCTAAAATGTTACTCATATTGGTTAGCAAAACAGGAGTCAATATTGATTCAAAAATTTGAACTGGATCACAAAATTGAGGATCTGAGTCACATTCCTGATTGAGTTCAATTTCATGAAAATGAGAACTTGCCAATTTGTAAATGAGACTTTCAAAAGTATTGATTGGTCAAGTTTCATATGTTGATCTTGAAAGATTGGTGATTCAATTTCACGATGAACAGGTACATGATCCAATACTGACTTGAAAAAGTGATTAAAATCAGGTAAAGATACCGGAGTCAATATTGAGTCCAGAAATGAAATTGAATTACAAAGTTGAAGGTCAAAATCACATTCATGCTCAAGTTCAATTTTAACTTGCCAAAATATCAATGTGATTCTCAAAACTTGGAGTTTGATCAAGTTTGACTAGGTATGATGAAATTGAATAATGGCTTGCAAAACAGCATGATTCTTGGGTCCAATTGATAGAGTTAGAGATATAAAGACAGGTCAATAGTTGATACAAGAGAATTTTCTCATTCCTATATTCATTGACCAATTCATTCATAATTTAGTCTAACCTACTGATAGACCGGGTAATAGAATTTTGAGTCTGAATCATATCTCCTATACTCTGTGCAAATGGTTCTTCTTGAAAAGGTGAGTATGAAAGTTTATTTTGAAAATTGTGGTGAAATCGTGAGTCCATCAGATTTTGATATTGTTGTTCGGCCTCACGCAATTCTTTCATACTTATTTTCAGGACAATTTTTTTTCAAATTAGGTGTTCTTAAAAAGAAGTACATTAAACTTGGTTCTGGGGAATTGATGTTGCTTGACCTCACGCAAGAGTTCCATACTCATTTCTAGGATCAATGGTTCTTCATTTTGAATAGGTGGGACTGGAAAAGATGAGTATGAATCTTGAAATTTTGGTTGATATGGTGAACCTAACATGTTTGAGATTGTTACTCGGACTCACGCAAGACTTTCATATTCATGTACAAGACTGATGGTTTTTCATTTTGAAAAGGTGGAACTTAGTATGAATCTTGAAAATATTGTGGAATTAGGGAAGCTAACATTGTTTTAAATTATCGTCCAGCCTCCTGCATGACTTTTATACTCATTTCTAACTCAGATTTAACTTCTATGGGTTGTACTAGAAAATGAGTATATGAAGCATGATGTGGAAAATTTTATGAAGATTATGGGTCGAGCTTGTTTTGTAGGGACTCAAGCATGGCTTGTATGGCCTCCATACTCTTTTCTAATTCAGATTCTTTTTCAATTGGTTCTTATAGAAAAGGAGTATATGAAGCTTGGTGTTGGAAAGATTGTGAGTCGAGCGCATTTTGACATTGTTGTTGGGACTCAAGCATAAATTCTAAGACTTCTATACTCTTTTCTAACTTGAATTTTTTTTCAATCGGTGGTCCTAGAAAAGGAGTATAGAAACCAAAATTGGGGAATAAATATGTGAATATTGTGGATAAGGTGGTTGAAAATTAGTTCCGGGGAGGTAAATCTTTGTCGACTCTGTGAAGAGTTGAAATTATTTTGAAATTTCTTATTCATAAGATTGGAGGTATGAGTTATATTGGGTCGAATACATCCAATCCGGCTTATCTAGTTCCTTGTAGTGTAAAGTCGGGTTGGAGTTATTCAGGTCAAAATAATATCGGGGTGAAATATAAATTCATATTAGGATTGAAAGAATTGGTGTTGGAATCCATTTCACAAACGAATACTAACAAAAAAGAAAAAGCAAACAAATAAACAAACAAAAGAAAGAAAATTCAAAATTAGCTTATATTAGGGTTGGCCCAGACTTAGACGACTCCTAACTGTTTGACTGTCCATGAGAGGGATATTACAGTATCTGATCACGAGATAATCAACCAGATAAGGGCAAAATTCAATGGGAGGTATTCCTGCGTAAGCAACGGGCCTTAACGCTAAACCACTGAATCTTTGATGCTTAACCTCTTAATCCCTAATCTTAGACACTGATTTGGTGAGAGTCTGGTACTAACAACTTCCACTGAGGTCAATCTCTTAATAAGTCTGAGATGTCCCTAGGGACGAACGTCTATCAGTTTTATTAGGGCTTGGGTTGTGTGAGTAGGGAGGTGGTTTTAGGCTGCGGGAGGGTAATGACTTCCCCACCTTATCTTTTATTGGGTTTTGTTCTTAAGTCCAATTCGTGCAAGTGTGCAATATCAACAAGAATAACACACAAAGCGAGTAAATCACCCACGTATTTGTCCTATGCTATATGCAATGTCATATGTACACCTCTATTCAAATCACAACAGCAAAACAAAATACAGTATATTGGAATGAAATTGACACGTGCCTATGATGCAAATGTCTAAACTGTATTAATAGCATCCAATTATTAATTTTAGTTCTTAATTATTGCAGTGTGTAGGCAATCAAAGCAGATAACTAGCAACAAATAAGGGTCCCTGCTTTCGAGAGCAGGGAGATGCAAGCAATTTTAGATGTCTGCAATGCTTAGATTCTATAAAAATTGACCTGCACAACAAAACAGAGAAGAGAATGTTAAAAAAAATATGAAATCAAATCCATTCCTGTCCCCGACAACGACACCAAATTTGATCGGGGATTAACCATCATGAAAACTTGTATTTGTAAATCAGTATTTTAAATATAGTGCTTTGACTTCCTTGATACTTCAGTTATAGCATATAGGCTATACGGGTCGAATCCATAGGGACGGGAGGCGATAAAGCATTAACAGTTCATGTTCATGTTATTTATTAACAAGTTCTTCTGTGTTAAAGAAAAAGAAAAGGAAAAAAAAGAAAACTAGAAGTGATATGTGGAGAAGACAATGAATCAGTGAAGCGAAAACAATAGAGAAGTGATTTTGGAATTGATAAAACAAAACAAGAAAATAGAACTGAAGTGGAAAGCGAAGTGATTTAGAAAGTGATATTCAAAACAAAAATAGAAAAGAGAGAGAGTTTGTGGAAAGGATGAAAACAATGGTGAACTAAGAAGGTGATGAAAACACCGATAAGATAGAAGGGTTTTGAAATTGGTTTTGAAAATAAAGTAAAAAGAGAAGATACGTCATGGCTATAACTACTAAGTGCTTCACTAATCATGTGATAGTTGCCTCACATGGATTCTCGGCCATCACTAATCCTTGGCTTTTTCAAGAGAAGATTCAAAGCATGGCATATGAGATTGTTTTTCACATTCAAGCTTGCTTCAAGGGCAAGTTAATACAAATATTAGATCATCAAAACTGTTAAAAGTATGCATGAAATAAGGGAGTTAGCTTATTAGCTTGTTAGCAAGTTAGAATGTTAGGATTCATCATCATGAGCCATCAATGCCTCTTGCAAGAGCAAGGCATTGTAGAGGCAATTAGATTCATGTGGTTATCAAGTAAGAGGCTAGATGATTAGTGGCTAGTAGTTAGATTGTCATAAAAGAAAAGTTAGATAGTAGTCATGTTAGAAGTTAGAGAAGAAACCGTGAAAAGAAAAGAGGAAGGTTTCATAAATTTTGCTATCTATGACATCAATCTCTCTCTCAACTGAATCAACTTTGCCCTAATGCATGATCTAAAATAAAAATAAAATATAAAAGAAAAGAAGAAGAAGAACTACACTAGTCTACACTAAAGAGAATAAACCCTACCCTATAGCTCTCTAACCAAAGAGAAGACACCCTAGCCTATAGCCCTCTAACCTCGTTTTTGGCCCTCAAATGCAGTATTTATAGGCATATACAGACTCTGGATGACTAGTCGAAGACACAAGTTGAAAATCAACGTGTGGGCCCACCAAAGTGCCGTGGAAACTCAGAGGAAAGGCGACAATTTCAGGGATCCAGTCCCTGATCTACTGTTAGTTAGTCCATCTCGCTTCTAAGAGCTTCTATGAATTTCTGATTTTTGGTATTTAGACCTATATTATTCTAGATTCATCCTCAATTTCTAGGTCCAATGTATTTTCTAGAAGCTCTCTAACTTAGTCTCCAAGAAATGTGATTTAATTACCCAAAATTGAGTTTAATTAGACTCTTATTCTGACTTTACCCTTAAACTATTGATTATCTACAATAGAGACCAAAACACAGGTTAGACTCAGTATTTATTATAAATTGGGCGGAAATATGATATAAATAATGCAGTATTGTAGACTAATCAGATCTATTATGAGGCAATCATTCAAAGAGGTAAGTATGTAAATGGAGCACTAAGTACGTAAGATAGCCATGTATTTCTTTTCTTTTTAATTTCTTTTAAAAGACCAGCTCAAAATTTACTTCACTAGTTTTCTTATCTTCTTCCTCCTTTTCTACTTCTGATTTTTGTTTTCTTTCCTTATACTTTTATTTTGAAAAAGAAGAATCTTTTAACTGTTTTAGTAACGATTATCGGTAAAGCTTCCATCGCTTTCCTCCTTGTGGATTACGATTCGCATAGCCACTTACTATAGCGATAGAATTACGAGAAGCCAAAGCACCATTTCAAATCTCTAAATCTTTATTTTCTGTGTTTAGTTTTTCTTAATCAAATTTTGGTGACATTGCCAGGGAGGGAATGATATTTCTGTTTTTGCAAAAGTGGTTAACTTTTCTTTTTTGTTTTTGTGTAGAGGCTAATTTCAGAAATCTAACAACTGTAAAACATATATATCAGCCCTGTGCCTCTGCTTTAGAAAGAAGAGCACAAGAGCTCTCTGTTTTACAGTGAAAACATGGCCAAAGCTGCGTGTGTCTAGCAAACAGAGTGAACTACTCACTCTGTTTTCTTGCAGGGTGCTTTATTTGGAAACATTCAACTCTACATCTTTTAGTTTTTCTGTTTAACTTATTTTGCACACTGATTTTAATTCAACAGTAATTCGTGCCTGTAATTGCTTAAAAAAATGATTATACCCGTATATTGCATTATTTATTAGTACATTCGTACACTTATCTTATAATAAATCTGCTAATCACCTTGTTTTAATACTTAATTCATGCAGGATATGATTAAATCAGATTTATATGGATCTATTTGGTTAGTTTTGGATCATTATAAATCTAATCCAACTAAATCAGATTTAGTTGGATTTATTTTATTAGTTGGGAAATCAAAGAGATAGAGGCAAATCTAGATGTCCAAAGGCAATTCTATCAATAAATAAAAGGATATCTAAAGGATTGTGATATATATTCAGAAGATTCAGAGAGATAAGACAATATCTAACTGAAAATTAAGAGATAAAATAAAAATTTATCTCCAATATTATCTCCAACCTTATAGAAGCTCTTTTCTGTTGGGCAAGAGATTTTTCCTATCTTCGTACACTTTTTCTTATCCAATTTTGCTTATAAATACCTGCATTTCTGAAGGCAAAGGAGCACCACTCCAGCAGAGAGAGCTTAGACTAGGTTTTTACTTTAATCTAATTTAGGTTTTTATTTTTCTTTTAATGTAATTTTTAGATTTATTTATGTAACTTAGAGGAGAGAAGAGTTTCATGAGAGAATGAGAGTGAAGCTTGTGCTGAGAGTGACAACGGTATAAGTATTCTTTTTTTATGTTTATTTTATTGAATCTAAAGTTATATTTTGTTTATGTTTTATGTTCTTCTTATTCTACTTTTCTTCTTTTTTGGTTTTGATGATAATCCAAGTGAGTCGAATAGCATCAGTATTGCCTTGCCTTTGCGAGTGCCACTTATGATGATGGATTCCTCCTTAAAGTCTGTGTCATTTCATGCTTGCTCGCCAAAGTTCTTGATGATGTAATGTGGATGGAGGACTGAGTCCAATCTTATGGATTATGCGCTGATCGCCTCTGATCAAAGTAACCGTGCTGATGATCCAAGGTAAGTCATCCTTCAAAAGAGATAAGTAAGTATTCTTAGGTTTCTTTCTTTCTTTCAGTCTATTAGTTTTATTTACTTCCAATCACCAACTCTCTTTTCTTTACTCTTTTTATTTTTATGTTTAACGTAGTTTTTCATTTTCCACAATCCCTGTCTTCTCCTATCTACTACTTTCTTCAACTTAACACAAATTTTTCCTCTTTTCTTCTAAAGAACAAAGAAGAACTTTTAATCAGTTTTAGTAACTTGAAAGAAATTTATTAAAAGCTTCTAACACAGTCCCTCCTTGTGGATCATAACCCGCAGAGCCACTTGCTATAAAGGTGGAATTGAGAACCTAGAACATTTTCAAAATTCTATATTTTCTGTGTAGGTTATCCTTCAATCAAAAAATGATTAGACTTTACATTCTAGTGCATTCATTTAATTCATTTCTTTTTATTACTGTTGAAGAGTGCTGGAGCTAAGCTACGTCTGCTTCGCATGTAGCACAGGAAACACGTTTGAGTAGTTTATATTGCTTGGAGTGTATTTTTTGCTATATACTTGCACGTGCATACGAAAATGACAAGATCATATCCTGTTAAACAACATAAGGTGAGGAAGTCATTACCCTTCCTTAGCTCAAAAACCATCTCCTCACTCACTAACCCAATCCTAACTAAAATCTGAGTAGACGTTTGCCCTAGGGATATTTCAGACTCAATAAGAGATTAACCTCGAAAGAAAGTCGTTAGATTTTAACTCTGGTCAAATCGGTAATTAAGGTTGGAGATTTAGAGGTAAAATCCTTGAAAACCAGTGATTTGGCGTAATTAAGACCCATTCTCTGCATGGATACCTCTCATTGAGTTTTGCCCCAACCTAATCGATTAACCTATGGTCAAACTGTTACAATATACCTCTCCTGGATTGTCAAAGTAAGGATCTAAGGTCTACCCTAACATAGGCTAGATTTTTTTCTTTTTATTTGTTTATTTATTTGTTTGTTTATTAGTTTGTTTGTTTTTTATTTTTATTACTTTATGTGAAATGGATCATAACCCTTATTTTTCCATACTGATATGAATCCATATTTCACCCCTAAACTCTTTTGACTCAAATATCACCAATCTGACATTAACTCACTTTAAACAATCAGATATGATGGATTGGTTTATCTGACTCAACAAATTCCCCAATCCTAGTATTATGAACAAGATTGCAATAATCATCTCCACTCTTCATCGGGTTAGTAGGAATACACCTCTCTCGAGTCAAATTTTCAACCACCTTGTCCATAATCTTTCCCAAATTTTGTTTCATATACTCTTTTTCTAGAATAACCGATTGAAAAAATCTGAGTTAGAAAAGAGTCTAGAATCCTTGCATGAGTATGAGTGACAATTTCAAAACATATTGGACTCACAATTTCAACAAAATTTGTAAAATCAACTTTCATACTCATCTTTTCATGAAGAATCAACTGACTTAGAAAAGAGTATAGAAGACATGATTCAGCCTCAAAATTTTGTTACCCAGTCTATCGATAGGTTAGAAGCCCAAATAAGTCAATTGGTTAATATTTATTGGATTGAGAAAAGTCTCTCTTACCAATATTTGACCAAACCTGATATATCTAACCCATTGATCTGGCCTAATAGTCATGTTGTTTTAGAAACTAAGACTCAATTTTATCACACAATCTTGAACTTGACCAATACCCTGTTGGCCCAAAGGCCCGTCGCTCTAGGTTTGATGTTGATTAACTCATGTAGTTATAATACTAATGATCTTGTTTTTATATAGTTTCAGATTTACTATCTGGATCTTAGTAGGTGTCTAGCTTCAACAAAGGAGTTTTGGAGCTAACACATGTAGATTCAAGAGCTCGCGCGTCAAGATCGCATCTAGCACTCGGTTGGAGTCAAGCTCATTGGATAGTGTTTGGATCGCGTCGACTTGGAGAAGGAGATCTACAAGAAGAGTTCAGTTTGTTTAGATCTTGTGTAAAGATTAATAGTGTTGATATGCTCAAGTTCATACACACAAGTTCAATATATTTGATTTTTGATTTAACTGGATTTGCATTTCAAGTTCACATAATATGGTTTTCATGAATAGATAGAGTCAAAACTAGTTTACTGTATATTGAATTTCATCTATATAAATATGTGCTTCATACATTTGGAAAAACTTATTTTGATGGTCTATTTTATGTATTTAGAGTTTTGTAATTAACAAAATCTAGTTTTGGATTTCATGTAAAAAACATAGATATATCACTTACATGTGTATTGGTTCTATCCATATACAATATGCTTCAAAAAGAGTTTAAATATCTTATTTTTTTATTTATACAAGTTTGAAGAAAAATCGGATTTCTATTTCAAAGTTTGATTTTCAGAAAATACGGTTTTTGTTTAAGGCCAAATATTTTATATCACAAAAATAGTTCAAATAGTTTGTAATATGTGTTGATTTTTAGTCACACATATTTGTTATTCAAATATCTTACAAGAACTTAATTTTGTGAAATTTATAGGATTTTATGGGATTTTATTGATGTTAAATAAACCAAGTTTCAAGTCCCAAAATTTCAGCGAGACCTTCTGGCGGTCGACCGGACGATCGACCAGACCAGTGGTCGGTCGACCGGACCGGTCGATGGATGTGCACGAGAGATGTGCACAGGACCAGCCAAGTAGGCCGGTCGACCGCGCGGTCGACCACTGAAACTACTCATGTCTCGGGTAGTGCTGGTCGACCGGGCAATCGACCAACAGGCTTGTCCCGGTCGACCGGGCGGTCAACCAGAGGCACAACGGTTAGAATATGACTGTTGGGTCGGTCGACCGGAAGGTCATTTTTTGAGCTTTGAGGCTGCCAACGGCTCTTTTATTTGGGGCCTATATAAAGGGGTCCTCTTGGGCTGTTTTTAACATGATTTTGAAAGAGCTTTCATTCCAATATTTTAAGTATTTTAGCAGAAAGTTTAAAGAGTTTTTGTGCCAAAAAGATTTATCTTTTATTTGTTTTAAAGTGTTGGATAAATCAAAGAAAAGAGAGCCTTTGGGAGATTGGTTTTGATTTTGATTTTAATATATATTTTGTGTTTTTTCCAAGAACTTTTCTTTGTTATTTTTCTTTCCAAACACTTTTTTTCTCCTCACACTTGAGCTATCATATCTATCCTATCTATAGGATCCTTTTTTTGTGGGAAATATTATTTGTGGTATCTATTGTGATCACCAAGAATTGTTTGTAGTCTCTTATGATCACCAAATTTGTAATCTTCTTTCTATTGGGTTTGTGGTATCCCTCTTGTGTAGAGGTGATTGTGGTTTGGCTTTGAGCCCTTATCCCTCTTTGTGTAGAGGTGATTGTTGTTTGGCTTTGTGCCCATCCCTCTTGTGTAGAGGTGATTGTTATTTTAGCTTTATGCCATGCCTCTTGTGTAGAGGTGGTTGTGTTGGAGAGAGGAGTTGTGTACTCCTAAGTTTATAATTGCAAATTCCTCGGTGGAGATTCCCTGTGTGGGAGGTTCTGTGTGGACATAGTGAAAATCCTTCTGTGTGAAGGCGGGACGTAGAGCAGTGGCTCAATCTCAAAACATATCTTAGTGTTTACGTTTGATCCACTTTCTCTAACTCTATCTAGTATTGCTTTATATTGTTCATATCACTTATATGCTTGGTATTGTTTGTGTCCCCTTACTTGTGTTGAACCAAGAGAGCTTCATATAGCACCTCAACTCTTATTTAGAGGAATCTAGAGGAGATAGTTCAGAGCCCCTCACCGGGAATTCGCTACACTCTTTGGTTACACATAGTGTGTTGTATTAGTTTTTAATTCCGCATCATTTGTCATTAGATTAGCTAATGCACCTATTCACCCCCCTCTAGGTGTATTTTCATACCCAACCTTTGACAAATTGGCAAGTTATCACTTCAATGAGATTGATTTTGTACATAAATGTAACTCTGATCTCTAATTTTGTAATTTAGTTTCAAATTTTGAATCTATATTGACTTCCGTATCCCTACTCGATTTGGACCACATTGTCGAGCTAACATTGATTCCTCTACCTATAAATCTTGAACATGAACCACTGATCTTGGAAAGTCGCATTCCTTTAATGGGAATATAGTGTGATTATCCATTTTCTGATCTGTACCCAATTTTTGAACCAAAATCGACTCTTGAACCTCGACTTGATTTAAATCAACTCCCTAAGTTGGTATTGGTTCCCATGCCCTTCGCTAGTGAGCCCAAACCAATCATTTCACCAAATCACATTCCACTGTTGGATCAAAGTGTTGAACAATTGATCAGAGCGAAACTAGCACTTAAAAATGTGTGTTTTATGAAATCAGTGTAAAAGTAAGCGTGCTAATATTCCCGATACTTCCATTACAGCATTGGCTCAACGGGTCGAATCCACAGGAACGGAGGCGATAGAAGCATTAACAGTCCGTTCACGTGTTATGTTAACAAATTCTTCTTTATTAAAAGAATAAGAAAAAGTAAATAGAAGAAAAGAAATCTAAAAAGTGATAGGTGGGGAAGACGATGAGAACGGAAATGTCAAAATAAAAGAGAAATCGTTTTGAAAATAAAAAGATGAAATAAAGGTGAACTAAGAAGTTAGTGGGAACAACAATAGGAAAATGGTAAAAGGGTTTTGAAAATTGACTTTTAAAAAAAAATAAAGAAAACTCATGGCTACTAACTACTAATTGCTCTGCTAACCATGCTAACCTCTTAGTGATAGTTGCCTCACATGGATCTTTGGCCATCACTAATCTTGGGTTCAAGAGACGATACAGAGCATGGCACATAAGAGGTTCTTTCACATTCAAACAACACATTCATACCGCACAACAAGTTGCAAGCTACTATTAAATCATCAAAACCGGTTGGAGATGAGCATGAAATAAAGAAGACATTACAAGTTAGCAAGTTAGTGGGTTAGGTGTTAGAAATGTTAGAATGTTAGAATCCCTCATCATGAGCCATCAATGGCTCTTACAAGAGCAAGGCCTTGTAGAGGCTATTAGATTCATGTAGATTATCAAGTAAGTGGTTAGATGGTTAGTGGTTATTAGTTAGTCACCATGAGAGAAAATTTAACTAAGCATCATGTAGAAGATGGAGAAGATTACAATGGAGAAGAAAGGAGACATCTTTACATAGATTGTCACCATATATTACATCAATCTTTCTCTATCTCTCTCTGAATCAACTCAGCCCTAATACATGATCTATAAAAGAAAATAAAATACAAAAGAAAAAAGAAAAAAATCCTAATCTACAACTAGAAGAGAGAAAACCTAGCCTAAATCCAAAATTGCTTTCGTTTCAACATCTGCAGTATTTATAGGCAAATGAGGGTTCTAGAAGACGAGATGAGGCCACGCGTCAAAAATCGACGCGTGGCCCCACCATATGGCCGCGAAAACGCGGCCATAGCAGCGTTTCCACGGCCAAACCAGGGACTTAGGTCCCTGGTTTTGGTGACTTGATTCCCGTCGCTTCGAGGACCTTCTTGGTATACTTGGATTCGGGTATATTCGTTCGGATCTTCGTCTGATACCCGCAAGGGTCTAGGTTCAATATATCTTCTAGAAACTCCCTTACTTAGCCTTCAAGAAACGCGGATTTAATTACCCGAAAATGGGTTTAATTAAGCTCTTATTACCCTTTTGCCCTCCTTATCTTGATTATCTGTAAGAGAGACCAAAACACGGTTTAGACCGACATTTTATTCATGAATCAGCAGGAAAATGCGATATAATAATGCAGAATTGTAGCCTAGTCACACCCCTACACTTATCTTTTTGCTCATCCCAAGCAGAACAAAAGAAGAAAAACTATACTACAAAAGTTATTACATCACTTTCGTAGGTGATGTGATTGAACTGAGCGTGTACAACAAATCGTTAAACCTCTAGGTTACCTCTAGAGGAGGAGTGTTGTCTCTTGAGGGTTTTCGGCGGATTGCACCCACAAAATTTATAAAGAAAGAAAACAAATGTTAGTATTTTAAAAACGCATTTTGAAAGAGAGACAAGTTTACAAAATATTTTTGCAAAAATATAATCGATCTAAGATCATAAGTCCACCAAAAATTAATCTTCCTTAAACTTAGTCATTATGCAAGATCTTGTATCAATTAAAGTAAGATATCAAAGTTGGATTGAATATTTTATCCTTCATAAAACCTAGATAATCTGCACTTTGTGATAATTTCTAGGATTTCAACTCTAACCATCAAGCCATTTATTTATATATATATATTTCTTTTTTTCTTTTTTTCCTTCTCTTAGTTTTCTTAGGCATTCTTGTTCACCCTGGTAATGAGCCTTTAATCGATGACTCGCAGACCAGACGATTTTAGGGCACCAGATGAGAAAACATCCCTCGGGTTTAAGGACTCGAGTAAACAAGGCCACAAAACTAAGAGGGATTATTTGTTTCTTAAGATCACATTAGGCGTGAATAATCATGCTTCTTGAGGCATAGTTATCCAGCATAATAAGTGATTTTTAATTCATTTGTACCATATATATTTTTTCTTTTTATTTATTTTTGCTTTATGACATTTTAGGTCTTTGTTTCCATCCTAAAAATTGTGTTTGTGTGAAGTGCAAACTATCTAAGGCAAAAAATTTAAGATAAAATTATCTCTCCAATTTATCTTACTTAGCCTATAATCTTAAACAAGATCCATTATTTCAACTAAGTTTAAGATGTCATAATTAAAGCTTCTTTAATTTCTAAGATCATCTTAATTTTCTTAAAAATAGATCAAAACTTTGTCTCTTATTTCAAAAAGTTTTTAAATAAAGTGAAAAAATCCTATACAAAAGGGAAGATTTCTAAAAGTATCCTAAAAGAAGTGAAAAAGAAAGAAAATCTAAAAAACTCTATGTTAGTAAACCCTCCCCCACACTTATCCCATGCATTGTTCTCAATGCATCGTGAATGTATGTATGCATGAAACAAATAGAGAGGGAAGGAAAAGTCATCTCAAGGTGGTGGTTCCGATGGTGGTCTGATTGGTCCATAAAATGCGAACCAATCTAATTTGCGTGGAGTCCGGAGGAACCTACTAGAAACCTCTATAATACAACTCACTAAAATGATATATATATATATATATATATATATATATATATATATATATATATATATATATATGATTTTTATTAAGAATTTTACCCCATCTAATTTTCAAAATTTTAAAATAACTTCAGAGTCAATTTTATCAACACCTTTATCCCAAAATGGAGTATGAAAAGATGGAATGATTGATTTAGACTCAGGAAGCACAGGAACGACTACTGACACAGGAATTTGACTTAAGTCAAGTAAAGGTTCTGGAGTCGAGATTGGTTCATAAGTGGGTCCAAATCAAGGAGTTAAAATTCTAATCCACATTTATTTCCTCCCAACGGAATGTGACTTTCTAAGATAGGTGATTCAAGTTCAAGAATGACAGATATGAGAATCAAAACTGACTCTAAAATGTTGCTCAAATCGGGTAGCAAAACAGGAGTCAATATTGATTCAGGAATTTGAAGTGGATCACAAATTTGAGGATCGAAGTCACATTCCTCATTGAGTACAATTTCATAAAAATGAGAACTTGCCAATTTGTCAATGGGACTTTCAGAAGTATGAAATTGATCAAGTTTAATTTGTTGATCATAAAAGATTGGTGATTCAATTTCACGATGGATTGGCACAGGATCCAATACTGACTCGTGAAAAGGCCTGAAATCAAGTAAAAATACCTCGGTCATTATTGAATCAGGAAGCGAAATTGAATTACCAAGTTGAGGTTCAGGATCATATTCATGCTCAAGTTCAATTTCAGAAAAAGGATAACTTATCAAAATGTCAATGGGCTTTTCAACATTTGAAGTTTGGTCAAGTTTAGATGGGTGTGCTGAAATTGAATGTTGGTTCCCAAAATAACAAGAGTCCAGGGTCAGATCAATAGAGTTAGGGATATCTGAATTGGTCAAAGATTGATAAGATAGAGTTTCCTCATTCCTATAAATGCTAACCAATTGATTCAATTGTGTTTCTAACCTATAGATAGACTGGGCAGAATATTTTTAAAATTATAGTGCGAACTCTTGCAAGACTTCTATACTTTTTTCTAGATATGATGTTTCTTCAAGTGGATGCTCTAGAATGGGAGTGTAGGAATCTTGATTTCTAAAACAACAAGAGTCTTGAGTCAAATCGATAGAATTAGAGATATCTGGATTGATCAAAGGTTGATAAGAGAGAGTTTCTTCATTCTTATAAATGTTGATCAATTGACTCAATTGTGTTTCCAACCTATCGATAAACTGAGAAGAAGATTTTTGAAAGTATACTGCGGAATCCTGCAAGACTTCTATACTCTTTTTCAGATATGATATTTTTTCAAGTGGATGGTCCAGAAAGAGAGTATAAGAATCTTGATTTTGGAAAGATAGAGAAGAGTGTGAGTCCAATATGTTTTGAGATTGAAGCTCAGACTCACGAAAACACACCATACTCGTTTTCAGGGTAGATGGTTGGTCATGTTGAATAGGTGAAACTGAGGATGAATCATGAAAATATTGTGGGATTGGTGAATTGAGCTTCTTTTGTTGGGACTTAAGCATAACTTGTATGACTCTATACTTTTTTCAAACTCAGATTTTTCTTCAATGGGAGGTCCAGAGAAAGGAGTATATGAAGCAAAATTGGGGAACGGAGATTGTGAAAATTGTGAAAATTATGAAACAAGGTGGTGGAAAATTTGACTCGGGGGAGGCGAATCCCCATTGACTCTGTGACGAGCTGAAATTATTTTTGAAATTATAGTCATAAGATTTGGGAGATGGGTTGTATTGATTCCGATAAGTCCAATCCGGTGTATTTTGTTGATTCATATTGTAAAAAATCGGGTTAAAATTATCCGAAACAAGTGAGGTCAATGTGAAATATGGATTCATATTAGAATTGAAAGAATTGTTATTGTTGAATTCCAGTTCACAAACAATCACAAAAAAAAAAAAAGCAAACAACAAACAAAAAGAAATAAAATCAAAACCAAGCCTATACTAAGGTTGACCTAGACCTAGACGACTCCTAACTAGTCGATTACCCGGGGGAGGTTGTTGTATGAATCCGACCACAAGCTAATCGGCCAGGTAGGGGCAAAATACAGTGAGAGGTATCCGTGCGTAAGCAACGGACCTTAATTACACCAAACCATGGTATGTTCGAAGCGTAACCTCTTAATCCTCAACCTTAGACACCGATTTCACAAGAGTAAGATTCAAAATAAGTTCCACCCTCGGTCAATCTCTTAATGAGTCCGAGATGTCCCTAGGGCCAACATCTATCAATTTTTGTTAGGGCTTGGGTTGTGTAAGTGGGGAGGTGATTTTTGGGCTAAGAAACGATGATGAAATTCCCACCTTATCTTGTATAGGTTTTGCCCTTAAGTTCAATTCGTGCAAGCGTACAATATAGATAAGAGTATAATATAAAGCGATAAATCACTCACGTGTTTGTCCTATGTTATATGCAATGCCATATATACACCTCAATCCAGATCACAACAACAGAGCAAAATACAGTATATTGGAATTGAATTGACACGTGCCTAAATGCAAATGTCTAAATCGTTTTAAAAGCATCCAAATATCATATTTTAGTTCTTTAATTATTGCAGTGTGTAGGCAATCAAAGCAGAAAAGTAATAATATAGATCCACTAGCTATTACAATGAACACAGCCCAGCACAATAAGATGCACAATGATCACAGAATAGCCGCGTATCCGCAGCAAAAGTCACGTTTTCGCGACTTTTCTTTAGAAGCTGGATCCCTGCTTTCTAAAGCAGGGAGATACAAAGCTAATGTTTGTTATGCAATGTTTAGCTCCTATGCAGATTGTCCTCAAAACAGAGAAGAAAATGTTAATAAAAACGTGAAATCAAAACCATTCCCATCCCCAGCAACGGCGCCAAAAATTTGATCGGAGCAAAACCAGCACTTGAAAATGTGTGTTTTATGAAATCAATGTAAAAGCAAGCGTGCTAATATTCTCTCATACTTTCATTATAGCATTGGCTCAACGGGTCGAATCCACAGGAACGGGAGGCGATAGAAGCATTAACAGTCCGTTTACGTGTTATGTTAACAAGTTCTTCTTTGTTAAAAGAATAAGAAAAAGTAAATAAAAGAAAAGAAATCCAGAAAGTGATAGGTAAAAAGGCGATGAAAACGGAAATGTGAAAATAAAAGAGAATCTGTTTTGAAAACAAAAGAAGATGAAACAAAGGTGAACTAAGAAGTTGGGGAGAACAACAATGTGAAAATGATAAAAGGTTTTTGGAAATTGACTTTTAAAACAAGAATAAAGAAAACTCATGGCTGCTAACTACTAATTGCTCCACTGACCATGCTAACCTCTTAGTGATAGTTGCCTCACATAGATCCTTGGTCATCACTAATCCTTGGCTTTAAGAGATGATACATAGCATGACACAGAAGAAGATTCTTTCACATTCAAACAACACATCCATACCACACAACAAGTTGCAAGTTACTATTAAATCATCAAAACTAGTTAGAGGTGAGCATGAAATAAAGAAGACATTCCAAGTTAGCAAGTTAGTGGGTTAGGTGTTAGAAATGTTAGAATGTTCAATCATCATCATGAGCCATAAATGGCTCTTGCAAGAGCAAGGCCTTGTAGAGGCTATTAGATTCATGTGGATTATCAAGTAAGTGGTTAGATGGTTAGTGGTTAGTCACTATGTGAGAAAATCTAGCTAAGTATCATGTAGAAGATGGAGAAAATTACAATGAAGAAGAAAGGAGACACCTTTACATAGATTATCACCATCTATTACATCAATCTCTCTCTATCTCTCTGAATTAACTCGGCCCTAATACATGATCTATAAAAGAAAAGAAAAATATAAAAGAAAGAAGAAGAAAATCCTAATCTATAACTAGAAGAGAAAAAACCTAGCCTAAATCCAAATCTGCTTTCGTTTCAGCCAACATCTACAGTATTTATAGGCAAAAGAGGGTTCTAAACGAGACGAGGCCACGCGTCGAAAATCGACACGTGGCCCTACCATATGGCCGCAGAAACGCGGCCATAGTCACGTTTTCCCGATCAAATCAGGGACTTAGGTCCCTTGTTTTGGTGACCTAATTCCCATCACTTCGAGGACCTTCTTGGTATACTTGGATTCGGGTATATTCGTCCTGATCTTCATCTAACACCCGCAAGGGTCTAGATTCAGTGCATCTTCTAGAAACTCCCTTACTTGGCCTCCAAGGAATGCGGATTTATTTACCTGAAAATGGGTTTAATTAAGTTTTTATTACCCTTTTGTCCTCCTTGTCTTGATTATCTGCAAGAGAGACCAAAACACAGTTTAGACCGACATTTTATTCATGAATCAGTAGGAAAATGTGAATAATAATGCAGAATTGTAGCCTAATCAACATTATAACTCCGAAATGGTTTACCAAGATTGGTCATTTAATCAGGATGAGTATCATGATAGAATCTTGCATGATCCTATTCAATTTGAGGTTATAACAGTGTTAACGGGTTAGAGGTCAAAGGTGGGTTCCTTAAAACTCCACACTATTTAGATTGGGCAGCAATGCTCACACCAATCAGATTGCCACTAAAACTACTACCTTAAGGTAACATTTTTTTCTTTCTTTTATTTTTTTAATACATATATGCATTTCATTCATACATTGAGGACAATACATAATATAGATGTGGGGGAGGGTTTTACTAACGTAGGTGTTTTTTTTGCATAAATTAAAAAAATATTTTCTTCTAAAAAACTTTTTGAAAAAGGAAATGTTTTTGACCTATTTATGTAAGAAATTAAGTTAATCTTAAGGATTAAAGGAATCATAAGTAGGATTCTTTAATATTTGATCAAAATAAGATTATTTGTTTGATTTTTAGATTTAAGAAGAAGATTGGCAAAGTAATTTGGTCTTGATTTTTATCTTGATGAAATATGCACTTTATACATATACTCAAAAACTTAGGATTCAAAACAAAGACTCTTTCCTCTTATACACACACACACACATACATACATACACACATATATATATATATATATATATATATATATATATATATATATATATATATATACATACATACATACATACATACACACACACACACACACACACACACACACACACACACATACACACACACACACACATACATACATACATACATATATATATATATATATATATATATATATATATATATATATATATATATATATATATATATATATATATATATATATATATATATATATATATATATATATATATATATCCACTGACAAAGCTGGGTATCTGTGTCTCATAAAGCGTAAGTATTCACACCTAAAGGTGGTTAATATCACCAATTAAATCTCTTAGTTTTGTGACCTTATTTACTTGAGTCTTTAAGTCAGCGGGGTGTTTTCTCACCTAGTGCCCTAAGACCATCCAGTCTGGGAGTTACTGGCTAAAGGCTTGTTACATGAGTGAATTAGAAAGCCTAATAATACTAAGTGATAATATCGCCATAAACTATAAAAAAGACAAAAGAGTTGGAGTTAAAAAATCTTGAGTCATATATTCATGGTCACAAAGATGCATATGATTTAGGATAAACTAAAAGGCTAGGTAAAAAATACAATTTGAATCCTTACCTTGATTAATAACAAGTTCTTAAATAAAGATAAAGTTTAGAAATGAATAGTTTGGTTATCCTAGACTTATAAATTACTTGATTTTTGCAAGAATTCTTCAAATATTTTCTCTCTTCTTCAAAATGCGTTTTCAAAATACTAACACTTTGTTTTTCTTTGTTTTATGAATTTTGTGGGTGTAATTCACTGAAAATCTCAGGAGACTATAACTCCTCCTTTAGGGAGTTATAGTCTTACTTTTAGTATTAATCACGTGACCTGCAAAAGTGGCTTACTTTTAGTATTAATTTTTCTGTTTTGCTTGAGGACGAGCAAAAGATAGGTGTAGGGCAGTGATCGTACACATATTTACATATTTATTATTACATTCCCAAATTTATTTTACTTTACTATTTTATTTAATGGTATGCAATTTTCTAGTAATGGAGAAGGAGAAGAAATAACCTCAAAAGCCCATTTAATTCGGATTTAAAGGGATATAATTCACAAATGAGGATTGGTGCAAATATACTGAAGACTCCAAAGTAAACAACAAATCTTACTTGAAGAATATTGGGGAACTAAAAGATAAGAGCACGAATCAGAAAGCGGTTGATCCGTGGCGCCAGGATTGCCACGGATCCGCGGCAAAAGCCGCTTTTCTGTGGCAATACTGAGAGTCGTGGATCAGCATTTTGATCTTTTGGGGAGTTTGGTTTCTCCTATAAATGCCACACAAAGACAGAGGAAATGGTAGAGAGCTTAGGTTAGGGTTTCATTCTAGTTTAGTTTAGGTTTTTTTTTTTTTCTTTTTATTTGTAGGTAAATTTCTATTTCTTTTTAGATCTAGGATTAGAAAAGAGTGAGAAATTCATGAGAAAAAGAGAGAAATTATTGTAATAGATAGTGACAGTCTATGAAGTTTTACTTCTTTCTCTTCATTGTTTTTTCTCTTTAATCTTTTCTAAAAGATTACTAGTTTTTTCTTCATGACTATTTTTCTATTTACCCATTAAATTTTTACTCTGGTTTGTACTGTATCCACATTATTCTAGTGAGCTCACTTAGGCCTTACTCTTGCAAGAGCGACTAATGGCTCATGTGATGGGCTATCTCTTTTCTATAACATTTCAGCTTCTTCTTTAATATTTTGATGATGTAGGGGAAGTGATTCAGATCTTATGGGCTATGCAGTGAATGCCTTTGACTCAAAGTCAGCTGTTGCCAAGGGTCCATTGTGAGGCAATCATGCAAAGAGGTAAGTGTGTGAATGCAAGCACTTAGTAAGAAAGTTAGTCATGAACTTTTTTAATTTTTAATTTCTTTTAAAAACCTAACTCAAAATTTACTTCACTGTTTTTCTTATCTTCTTCTTCCTTTCTATTTCTGATTTTTGTTTTCTTTTCTCTTTCTTTTCTTTTGAAACAAGAAGAACCTTTAAATGTTTTCATAACGATTACCGGTAAAGCTTCCATCACTTTTCTCTTTGTGGATCACGGCCTGCATAGCCACTTACTATACTGTAGAATTGAAAGAAGCCAAAGCATTATTTTCAATCTCTAATTCTCTATTTTCTGTGATCGATTTCCTCAACAGCAGTCATCATCTTTACAACGGTTCCTGAAGCAAGTAGTTGTATCTTGCCAGCAGCTTTCTACTCCAAGGAAGATAGACGAACACCATCTACCGCTGCGACTCCCTAGAAACTCTCTAGGAGCAAGGTAGCGACGTCTAATTAGATGGACTTTAGCAGATAAGAAAACCTTCTCTCCACCATGATGTTCTAAGGAAGATGGTCAGGCTCAAGGGCAAGAAGCACTTGCTAACGCACTGATAAGAGTTTCCACTTTTTCGTCCCTGTACGCCCCTATATGGAGGGAGAGCTAGATTTTTCAGAATGATCCCCACCCCCCAAAAAACAGCAAAATGAGGAACCAGATCATCAGCTCTAATCGAAGCATGCCAACAAGCAATCGTCCCAGGCGGTGGAGCACCGTCATGATAGCTGACATATAATGATGGGCTCATCACGATGAATGACATGGCATGCCGATCAGACTCCTGAACAACGGGAGCCCACCATCTCCATCTTTCTTTCCTCCACCGGACGAAGGAGGAAGACATCGCAGCCCACCAGAGTAAAAATTTTGAAAGCAAAAGTATTCAAAGGATGAACAAATCTCCCCTCACAAATCAGCCCTATTTATGAATGGAAGGAAGCTCAAGCATTTCCCATTCAAAATTTCAATCCCCAAGAAATCAGACCACGTCCCAAGATTTCGGTACAATAGGATCTTCAAGATACCAAACACAACTAATGCACGATCTCATCTATTAATGACTCGGAGATTCAAAAAGATGCCAGCTGTAGGCGCACAGTGATGAGCATGATCCAGACTTGAAGCTTCCAAAATAGTTCATACACTTAAATGCTTTCACCAACTTTGCTCTTCTGATTCCCCTACTACAACTCTGGCAATCGCAAGAGCGAGGGGCGTTTGTAGTGTCAAGATCTGGTTAACTCCAGAGATCGTGACACGTGTCCCATCACACTAGAGGTACCTCGAGCAGACAACACGCTCAAGATGCCAGGAGGCTCACCCGAGGAGAGAGGAAGTCTCGGGCCCAACCCCGAGACACATCCCAACTCCGAGGAGAGGACCCGAGTCCCTTGTAATATCCCCTAACTAATAATACTGTATTTCTACTTTTATTAATTTTATTTAGATTTACATATTATTATTGATTAATTTATTTTTTTACATGTGTATAACTACATATACATACATATTAAGTGTATATGTTTTTGATTTGCATTTATACAAGTGTATATATGTATTATATTTTATACATTATTATTAGCATTACTATTATTATTATTATATTATTGTTGGTATTATTCCTAGTTGATCTTCTTTTTCCAACCTATAATCCTATTATCCAATAAGTTATAACCCATTTAACTCATACCCTAAATAAAGTAAATAATAATAATAATAATAATAAAAAGAATTATATGTACTTAACTTGCTTATGCCAGGATTCAAACTCATGTTCCTCTATACCAAATCCTATATCTAACCATAATGTCACATTGACACGTGATTATGAAGGTAATCTAATTTATTTAAACAAAGTTAAATTTAAAATTTAAATTTCAAATTTTCAATCGAAAGATCTCATGAGATCTTTATTAATCTTTATCTTAACAGCCAGATTTTTCTGTTGAAACCTACGTGCTAAAAAATTCTAACCTAAAGATCTTATCATAATATATTAACGTAATCCCTCTCCTCCTGCCTCTTAAATAAATAAAAAGAACGACAAAAAGAAAGTACTCAGATCTCAAATCCAGATTTTCTCACATATCCTTGGAAACCAACGTGATTGGGGAACGTGTTTGGAGCGTGGAGACTGAGTAGGTTAGGGATCAATCCAAGTAAGTAGCTAATAACTATACTGTTAATTCATTTTATGAATTTCCATATAGAATTTCATCTAATTAATAGCAAGATTTTGTTTTGGAAATTTTGAAATATCGTGCAACAAAAAATAATAATAATCTCTTTTTATGAAATTGTAATCTCAACCATGATCTAGACAAAGTAAATGATATGAATTAAGGATTTATAGGTACTATATTTAAATCCCTGTTTACATGAAACTTTAATCTCATTCAAGGATTAGATGAAATAAATTCTATGGATTATAAATTGTTCAATTATCATACAAATCCCCATGATCAAGATAAAGTAATTTATTTGAATTAAATTTATTGAGATAGCATCCCCATAATCTAGATAAAAAAAGAAAGTTGTTTAAACTAAAATTTTATTTAGATTAATATACCATGTTGGATTTTTCCCTTCCATGAACCTATATTTTTAATTTGTCAAGAACCTCACCATTAATTTAAATAAAATATAGAGTAATATATCATACACTAATAAATTATAAAAAATTTTAAAACAAAATTTCTGGAACATTAAAAAAGAAAAGAAATTTGTTTGAATTAAAAATTTTCATATTTAAAGTTTCCCTTTCATGAAATTAGAACTTCACCCTAACAATCTAAATTAAATATATAAGATAATGTACCAATACATTATTTAATGGAGAATTTTGGAAGAATATTCGAAGCTATGTAAATTAAAAAAAAAAAAAACTTGACTACTGTAGGCCAAAAGGCCAAGAGCGGTTCTGTGCTGCACAGACCCGCAAGGGCATGTGCAGTCGGGAGCAGACCCGCACCCGGACTTAGCTAGGCACAGTAGCCTAGGCCACCACTGGGCCAGGCAACAAACAAAAAAAGGAAGAGAGGCCTGCTCTCGGCCAGGCCGAGAGTAGAGCCCTTGGGCTCTCCGGCCCGGTGCAGACCCCACCTGGGCTTGGCCTTGTTGGGCCAGCCAAAAACAAAAAAAAAGATATATATATATATATTATATATATATATATATATTATTCTGAAGCCCAGTTTCAGGCAAGCCCAAATACAGTCCAGCCCACTGATTATGGGTTCTAATCTATTTGAACCTGACCCAAATGTAAAAATAGACACGCTAACTTGTTGAAAAAAGATTAAAATAATTAGATTAAAATTTCAAAAAAATAAATAAATATAGGAATAAAATTTAGATGACTTTTATAATCTACTGAAAAATTTTGGTACCAATCACTGAACATATTAGATTGAAACACTTCATTCTAAAGTAGATATTGCAACATTCAGACCCGTTTAGAGATTTTCATGTTTTTAATCAATTAACATTAAATAAAAATCAAAAATAAAATCTTGATAAATCTTATAAACTTAATGCATCATCAAACAATCTTGTTCTAAAATCTGAACCATCCGCATTTAATTTAAAATACTGAATAACATCGAATAGGATATCTTATGTAAAATTTAATAAATTTCTAATTCTTCGAATGCATTTAATGTAGATTTCTTCGGATTACAGAAATTGGTATTTGAACATGTGATAAGCCCAGGTGAGTGTTATTTGTTTTCTCATTGAGTATTTCAGTATTATTTCTCATGGTTGTTTTATCCTGTCTGTTTCAATAAATATTATTTTTACATTTAAATAATTATTCAAACTCGATTATGTTTCTGGCCTGTTAGTTACTAGTTCACGTCTACATGTATTAAATACAAAATAAATTTCCTTGTAAATATTTTTATATCTCTTTAATAAACCTTGCCAATATTCTTGGTCCTAGATATCATGATACCACTTAAGTAACTTGACTGATTATACATGATACCTACCTGATAAAAATACTGTTCACGTTATTGAAAGTTACTGAAAAAGTACCGTTAGACCGAACACTTGGTACAACTCTATTCATCGTAACACGGTTACTGTTATTGTTTACTGTTCTTATTACTGTTCACCGTGTATACGATTGTTTTTTCTGTTATGTATTGTTAATGTTACTGTCACCGCATCATCTCGGTATTCTAGTAACATGGATATTGACTGATTTTACTGAATTTAATAATAATATAAATGGACAATTTACAGTGGGATTGGAGAAATTGATGGAGGAGACAGTGTATGTATTTTGGGTGGACCTAGGATACGGATTATACAGCCGATTGAGGGTTCCACTGCAGGGTTCTTGGGGAATGACTGACATCCTATCTGTACTGTTATTGTTTCACTATTCATACAGTGAGATTATTGTTACTGAGTACCTAGCAGTACGGTTTGGTTCAGCGTCAGAAAACTGAGGTCGTGGTCCCTGGTATGTACAAGACCCACCTAAAGTATGGACAATGTCTCTAGCCAATCAGTTTCAATCACTTAGGACCCTAATTGACATGTGTAGTAGGCGTAGTATGGGATGCGTCTATTATAGATGGGTAATTGGTGTTCGATGACATAATTGATAATAAAACTGAAATCCTACATTGACATTATAGACTAAACATAGATATATACATGTTATAATAGACACCTGATTATACACTGGACCTTAGCATGACTTATTCTTCCCACATGATATGGATATATAGACTGTAATAGACACTTGACCTGATTTGACATTTGATTCCTTTATTGACTGACTTATTGCTCTATGTTCATATTTCATACGTTATATCTGTCTTATTCCAGTACTGTTTATCATTATGTACACACTGTTTATATGCACAAGCACTTCCCTTTTTGTTCACACTCATTAGGTCGCTTTCTGATGACGTTGAATTTGCACACTCAGGTATTGGACATTTTATTCTTTGATCAAGTTTTGTTGAGATGGTATATGTTGCGAGGAGCTGGAGTCTCTATCCATTCTGGTATTATTGCCTTCCTTTATTCCAGCTATTATTCTTTGATTCATATATATCAGACTTGTTTCTATTCCATTTCTTATTTCAACTGAGATCATGTGTTGACATTATATGTATTATTGCAGTGATGTTGATTTTTCACAGTGATTATATAGCTTGTTCATGTTACTTTAGGCTTAGCGTGTATACGTAGGGTATTTTTCTCGCGCATATATATCACCGACTCTCGTCACGACTCCGTTTCCATATATTTTGGGAAGCGGGGTGTGACATCTCTTCTCACCTCGACTCCTACTGGACACAGCTCAACAACAAGGCTTCCGAATAGCAAGAATGGTTACGCCTGCCGCGAAATCACCACGTTCTAAATACTCCTTATTCCAGCAGGGGACGGTTATGGATAATAATGGATATCTCGGCATGTCAATCCCAATAATAAAGCACGGCAATCTAAATGGATATGAAAGGATCTTAACCGCGGATCATGAATCAAGAAGATGGATCTGCACCATCAGTTACACCAAATAGTTTACTTATAAACCAACACTTCTCCATATGAAAGAGGAGGATGAGAAGAAAAGAAGATTGTAAAGAAAAAAAACCTTCTTGTAACACACAAAAGATAGTGAATCCTTCCTCACTCCTCCTCGTGATTTTTTTCACTTTGAGTTTTCACGTAAAAGTCCCTATCTATGTCTATTTGCTAATTGAATCTTTACATTGGGTATTATTCTAGGCAGACTCCCTTTTTACTTGTGGTGTAAGAACGACTGCTCGATCAATCACATAGAAAAATCTCTACCACAAATTATATCACTAACCAAACATATTATGTGCATAAAAGCAAAGAAGCAAATTTTCTAAGACTTTTAATTTTGAAGCTATTCTCCTGATGTCATGTCATGTCCCAAATATCTTTTGGCTTAATCATATGATCTTGTAACTTAACTGCCCATTGGAAGACAAGCCCTAATTCTTTTATTATAATAATATGAACATTGTTCTATAGATTATCATACAACATCATTATTTTCGCCATGCTATTTTGATCCAGTAAACAGAGTTCGTCCGTGAGATCTAATTTGTGCTCTCCTATTGTCTATTTTTAATCTAAACTTGCTGGCATCTAATCTCAATTAATCATGTGATCTAATTTGTCCTTTCCGATTGTCTATTTTTTCATACAGACTTGTTAATTTGTTCTATTGGATTATTGTTAAAATTGTAATTAGATAAAATATTCGGTTACATTTCTCCTGAATGCTACAATTGTCCTTAGTTTGACTCCACAATTATGATTGTTGTTTGTTGAAATCTTACTTTATTAAACATTATCTCATTAAATAGTTGTCACTTCAGCACTTGTTTCTATTAATTAATTAATCTACCTATACACCTGGGATAGCAACAGCTCCGCCATTTACATTTAGACATGAAACTGCCAAGATCTGAAGGGGAAATGATTTTTTAATCATTTTATAGCATTGCCATTTTCAAGTGTAAAGGTTCTTTTGTATGATACAATTAATTTTAATACTGTCACAATTTTCTTCTAAGATTATGTGCCTACAATGAAAAGAGAGCCATACATTTTATTATAACCACTTGATTTTAGTTAGAAATTGTCCCCATTCACATTATACTTAGTCTGTTATCTATCATTAGATTTATTTCATTCTTAATCTATGTTTGTGTTAAATTTCTTCCCAATTTTCTTTTTAGGCATCTAAGTTTACTTTGTTTCATTTTGCATTATTAAATCTTAAGTCAATTTCGCAACATTCCTAGTGTCAGTAAACCATTTATTTATGAAAATCATGTGCTTAGTAATGATTTTACCTTGTTGATTATTTAATGACATCTACAATGTTGCTAGAGGCTACTATTGATACTTTCCTTGTGCACATACATTACTTGCAAACTAAACCTCCAACATAGATATATGAGTTATCAATACAATATCAATTATAGATTAATAGTGAGCGAATTCTAAACCTTATCTTGTTGTCGCTCTATTCATATATGTCCATGTTATGGCTGAGCAAGTTAAAAGCCTTTTTCATTTAAGTAAACATTATGGACTTATAGAGCTGATGTTGGATTATTAAAACAAGATACTATTAAATTAAATATATATTTGTAGTGTTAGAGTTATATCTGTTCACAGTCTGATTGGCAAATATGCGATTCTAGTTTTTTGAAAATCAGAGCAAATTTTCAGACACTTGACAAAGGGTCTATTTAGGGATATAGTCCTAGATTAATCGAGGGGATAGGGTCAAGCCTATAGAAGAGGTCACCCGCAGTGGAAATTCAACTTTTTGATTAGCGAGCTATTCCTATGAAGAAGGTTCAATATGATAGAAACAAGTTCGATTGATGATTCTCGTGTGGAGTACTAACCTTTGGAGATATACTCCTAGATTTGAAGCATTTATGACTTGCACATAAATAGCTACTATCCCATTTCTATGATAGCAGTGCTCTTATGTCGTAACCAATAAGATGAGTTATACTTTTAATAAGTCTAACATACGATTTGTGAAGGGGCCATTACCGATTGCAATATCGTGAGAGGAACCGTGAATGGCGCAATTATGGGACATGAAGCTAATTCCTAGTATCTCTCATGAGATAATATTTGTGAGCATGACCATTATTGCTCCAACCAGCTCGCTCAATGGATGAATGAATATTGTGTGTATTTTTATTAATATCTCGTAAATGGGTCTAATTGAAGACGTAGTCCATTATATTCTTTTGGTCGCAACAAAATGTCATTAAGTGTCGGTTCAAAGCCGAAAGCTACCTATGTTAAATTTACAATATCAGTTTGCCCAACCAGCATATTATGTTTTGGTATTTATGTATAATGTTTAAATCATGTTTTGGTTTTTCCCAAAACTCAAATTTTTTTTTTAGGGGGACTGTTGGATTTTTTAATATTCTAAAATTAAAAAATAAGTTTTTAATTATGTTGAGTAATTATCTTGATGGTTGAGAGAATTTCTCTTTTTGAAATATTCCCTCTAGGTTGAGATATTTTCCTACTTGGTTGAGAAATTCTCTTAGTCAGTTGAGGATATTTAAAAAAAGGTTTTAACAACTTTCTTAGAACTTTCCTATAAATAGGATAGTTTCTGAAGAGTTATAGAACCAAGAAAAACTCTCTCATTCTCTTCTTTATATATTTATTTTTCATTATTTTATCTTGGGCAACTTGTATTCATTTTGTGTAATTTAATTAAAATGTCAATTATTTCCCACAATATATAAATATATCTAAACCCTGCAAATTGTTACCTACAAAAAAAAAGACAGAAATAAAAGTATTATTTTAAATAATAAAGTTTTTTAAAAAACCTATAGCTAAAATATGGAGAAAATCAATCATCTATCTTTTTATGCTTGTAAAATTTAAAGAACTTATTCACCAATGTCTTTATTAATTTTTTTAAATCATTGAAAATATTAGCATATTATTTATGCAATTATTGAAGATAAATAAATATATATCAGTATATTTAACCTCTATCGAAATAATGAAAATCACCTGGGGTGAATAGGTAATGGCTATACTAAATGACAAATAATGCGGAATTAAAATTAACTTGCTAGCAACCTAGCAATAAGCAAATACAATTAGATAAGACTTGCAATAGAGTAAGCAATAAGAGTGCATGTAAAGAGAGAGTAGAGTTTAGCGAGATAGTAAACAATCGCAAACACAAGAATATGTTTTGAGGTTCGAGCCATTGCCCTACGTCCCTGCCTTCAACACTATGAAGAATTTTCACTATGACTGATCCCACTGGATCGTCAACATGTTACAAGTTCTCACTAGAACTCATCGGACATACTTGTCCTCTCTCCCGGTGTCGCAACACCAACTCAGAGCTCACTAGCTCGCTCGAAACCGCAACCTCTACAACTTCTCAATCGAAGAAAATCGGTGATCAACTCTTGACCACAAAATAGCTCACAAGCACAACCCTATAACCAAGATGAGAAAGTGAAACTCTTTGGGATTGTGTAGTGAAAATAACTAGTAGAGAAGTAGAGGAAAGGCTCAAGCTAAAACACAAAAACTTTGAAAATGTTTGGCTCAAAAGAAAATCTTTTGCAGAGAGGCTACAACTTGGAAAACTTTGATCTAAGGCTTAGAAATCTTATTATTGACTTGTTTCATAGTCCCACTATTTATAGGGGATGAAAATAAGGGTAGAAAGCACAATTGAGCCGTTGGGATAAGATCCAGAAAAAGACAAATTTGAAACTAGCCATTGGGAGCTAACTCAGTGGAAAACTCTGTTGACGGTTGACCGGATGGTTGACCACTAACGGTCGGATTTCTGACTGTTGGGAAAATCGTCGTTCCCAACCAGAGAGTGAAAACTCTTGTCGGTCGACCAGGTGATCGACCGGACCAAACAGAGAGCAATTCTCTTGCAGACGGTTGACCATTTGGTGCACATCGGTGGTCGATCGACAGAGCAACTTGCTCTGCCAATGGTTGACCACTTGGTCGACCGGAAATGGGCCAAAAATAGAATCTGGATATCTTGGCAAAACAAATCTTTTTTCAATGAAAATTATTTTGATATAAATACAAAAATAGAGTTCTAGGGTCTTGGAGAACTAGGGTGTGATCAAGGATCAACACCAAATAAATTAGAACCATATTTTAACAAAATTCTTTTCTAAAACAAAAACCAGTTTTTCCAAAACTTGTTTTTCCGAAACTTGATTTTTTGAAATTTTATTTTTCTGAACTAGTTGTAAACTTTTATTTGAAAAACACAAGGGAATATGAAATGTGTGTGTGTCAATCCCAAAAGCTATCAACCTCTATCATCTTGGTTTTAACAAACGACTATAAATCCTATCTAAAATAGAAAAAGTAAAATACAAATTTTGAAATAGTCTTCTGAATATCGCTTGATCTTTGAGCTCTTCTAGTGTGCTAGGCTCTGGGATCTAAATCTTCTTGACTTCCAAATGTGTAAGTCTTGTGATGGAGCAGAAATACAGCATACAATTTTACCTGAAACTCAATTAAACAATCTTGTTAATACATAACTACATATGGTTTGTTATCATCAAAACTAGGGCTAATGGCCTTTGGGCCAACAATCTCCCCCTTTTTGATAATAAAAAAACATATGGAGTTATTACAAATATTTTGGGAAGAGACTTCAAGTGAAGCTCCCCCTAAACACATGCATTTATAAGAATATGACATAAAAGAGCTAAATGCACAATAAAAGCATATATAGTACATGATAATTTGGCTCTTATGCGAACCATCTATGAATAACAAGGTACTGAGTTATAAGAGTGTATGCACACACGGTTACCCTCCAACCGTCTGAATTTCCTCCAACCTCCAATAACAAGTGGTAGATGGGTGGATGGTAAATGAGCTAGAAACACAGCACATATACCACATACACCATACATATGAACACAAATATGTATATACCATATCAGAAATATGTCCATACATGCACAGAGGTTCATGCCAACCTCAAAACATAAAACCAGATACATACCACACAAATATATGTCCATAAAATAAAGCACATATCTAAATACAGAAAATCAAAAGTAGGCACTCCAAAAAGTAAACACTCTCAAAATATAACTCCATCTCCCAAATATAACTCCATCAAAATCTCTCCCCCTTTTTGTCATCAATAAAAAGGGTCAATCCTCCTTGAAATCAAGGTCTTCTGGTGGAGCTGGTGCCTCAGGAACAACAGGAGGAGGAACCCATGCATCGAATGGAGGACCCGTCATAGGAAGTGGCCGTGATTGAACACTCAGAAGAGGAGCCGGCCAAGCGTTCCTACTGTAGGTGTCATTGACACAGGTCTGCAGATAGCGAATAGACGCACAAATGTGTTGGAGATCATTATCCACATTCTGCTCAAGCTGCTGGAAGTGAGCGGTCATCTGCAGGTTGTGCTCCAGAAGCTGACTAGAAAGAGCTAGATACGGATCAAAAGAAGTAGAAGAAGTAGAAGAGGATCCAGGAACAACAGCAAGTATGATAGGAGGGGGCTGAGGAGTAGGAGCACGCATCCTCTTGAGAAGAGTGCTGTTTATATCTACTAATGGTTCGATGGACCGTTCAGTGGAAAGATCAAACCTAAGTTGCTTCAATAGGTGTGTGATAAGCATCCCAAAGGGCAAGTGCCGGTTTGGGATCAGAAGATGATCAGAAGCCATATAGTCAATAATGAGTTTAGATATATTGACTCTAATGCCTTTCAGAAGGCAATAGATCAAAAGAGGAGCAGAACCCCAAGCATGACTGTACTCTCCTGATTTTGGCAGGAGGTTATAGAAAACGATTTTAGTTAGGACTTGGGCGGTGAGAGTGTAATACTTCACCTCCTCATTCCTAACCAAGGGGGTTATCATCATCATGAAGCAATAAGGAAGCGGTGAGGGTAGACTCACTGTCAGGATAGTCAAAATCATGTAAATCAACATTGTATATATCTTATCCCTCACAGGAGAGGTGTAGCAGATGGGCAAAATTTTCAAGTGAAATGTTGATATCCTTACCAAGTACTCTAGACCTGATATGATTGTTCTGAAAAGACAGATTAGAGTAAAAATAATGTACAAGCTCAGAAAATAGGTTCCTTTATTGTGATGAAGTGTTCAAGTGAGCAAGTACTCAAATAATAGCAAGATTAAGGTGCTCAAAACACTAAGCACCATAGTTCTACCAGATATAACAGTTTTGTTATGGATGATGGAAATTTTATGGGATACATTTTGTGAAATAAAGGGGTTAGAAGAGGACTCAGGGGTTTTTCCCTTCTCAGATCTGGATCTCTTGGACATATTGAAGACAATAAACAAGAATATGGCACGAATAATGAAAGATTAACTTGAAAAAAATAAGAAAATCAAAGAGATTTAGGAAGTAAATCGTTTATACCTTGAAATCCCAAAGAAATTCCTTGAAAATTGCAGATCTAGAGACTGAAAGGATTTTTAACAAAATTTTATGGAGGAATTTTGGAGTGGAAAGGTTGAGAAAGGGTTTGATTAAGTTGGGGGTGATGGAAATTGAAGAGGGGAGGAAGAGAGAGTCAGTGGACGGGGAAGAAGTGAGAAAATTTATGAGTTTAGGGTTTTATAAAACTGGGTAAAAGCAGGCAAACCCGCACCCGCCTGGTCGATCGGGGCTAACCGAGGCCAAACTCGGTCGACTGGTCGGTCGACCGGCTTCGGGTCAAAATTTATTTTTGACTAGCAGGCTAAGTCGGTCGACCGTCCGGTCGACCGGTAAGATAACTCGGTTGACCGGTCGGTCGACCGGGACAGCCCAAAATCTGTTTTAAAAATTGGATTTTAAAGCTTTTGAAAATAATTTTTCTTGGTATGTTTTTATACATAAATTAAGGAAATTTTACCATAAATCTTATCGGCATGAAAAACAACAAAAAAATATTTTAAATTATTATTACAATATAATTTTTAATATTTAACTCATAATTTAAGCAATAAATTGAGATATTGAAACCGAATACCTTTTACGGGTTCTGAACTTCTACTCGTCATTCCTCTAGATAAGAGTTGAGGCGCACAATTGCTATCTTTATTTATTTGCTTAAATATGGTTAAAATATATAATTAAATATTCAATATGTGTATATATAAAAAAAATCTTTTAAAGGAATACTCTACATATGACCATCAAAACAGGGCTAGTATAAAAACAAACTAAGTAGACTAGACAACATACAAAACAAGAGTGTGCAAGTTTACACAACAATGATATATTACCAAAAAATAAATAAATAGATAAACTAGCTTACTCTATACATGTACGGATCTAGCTAGACAAGAAATATTCAAGTGGAGAAGTTATCAAACCGCGGGCAATCTCCAAAATAGGTACCCCTTTGATAGCGATGCAAGTGACGATTGATTCGTTGACCTTCGATACATCCACCATCCAGGCATCGTCTCCCCCTAAGTGTTGGAAGAGGACGATACACCTGTATTAATCAAATTTGGTGTGTTTTTTGGTACCCAAATCTTTTTGGGTCTTATAGCGTTAGTACTTTCTCGAACTCAAACATTCTTATTTTGTATATTTAGTTTAGCATAACAAAATTTAGCCAAATGGCTTTTACGGCCGTAATGTGTACAAGTATATACTTTACCATATATAAAAGCATATTTGTGTTGATGTGTATGATGTGTGTTAGATGCATGAGAAGTGTGTTTCCTTTGGGTTTTTCCCTTTGAAAATATAGAAGCAAACTTGTTCATATCAAAAGCACATTTTTTCAATGTTGTGTTCAAAACCTCAATGCATCTTTGAATATCTAAAAATTCATTTTTATTATAAGTAATACTTAGGCTTTTACCCTTATAAGTAGTTTTGTATTTTTCAAAATCAATTTTCATTTTCTCAAAAGATTTTGATAAATCATTTTTCTTATTTAAAACAATTTCAAATTTGTTCTTTAAAAGATCATTTTCCTTTTTCAATTTTTTATTTTGAGCAAGGAAAATTTCATATCTATTTTGAAGTTCTTCAAAAAATTATGTCAATTTATCCATGGTCAAATCATCATCTTTTAAAGAGTTTTCAAGATTTAACTTAGAATCTTCATCACTGTGTGCCATGAAGCACATGTGTGCGGTGTCAATCTCCTCTTCGGATTCCGTCTCTGAATCGTCCCATGTGGCCACCATCGCCTTCTTTTTCTTATGCACGTTCTTGGATGTCATGGCTTATAGTGAGGGGGCAATCTACAATTAGATGTCCCATCCTTTTGCAATGAAAGCAAGGATCCGTCTCCTCCTTCTTCTTTTCAAGTCTTCCTTGAGGTCTTCCTCTTCGAAAGTTGCTTTGTCTTCCCTTCTTGTAGAACATCTTGCCCACTTTTCTAATGAGCATGGCAAAGTCCTCATCATCGTCTTTCGATGATTCATCTTCATTAAAGGAGGATGGAGTTGCCTTGAAAGCTATTACTTTCTTCTTTGGAGCCTCCATTTCTTCTCTCATCTTCATTTTCATCTCATGGGTTTTGAGATTACCAATGAAGCCGGAGAAGTCCATCTCCTCCCTATCGTTGAGCTTCTTGAGGGTAGTTGCCTTGACTTGTCAAGATTTAGGAAGAGCTCTAATGACCTTTCGGATCTTTTGGTCATTATCAATACTTTCACCTAAAGAAGATAAACCGTTAGTGATTTTGGTGAACCGAGTGAGCATTTCATCAATGCATTCATTTCCAAGCATATAAAAATTCTCATATTGAAAACAGAGCAAGTCAATTTTAGATCTTTTGACCTGAGACGTTCCCTCATGAGTAATTATGAGATCATTCCAAACTTCATGTAACGCCCCGATCCCGCAGGTACGGGGACGTTATGGCGACGTACATACGCGAGGTGAAAACAACCTCACGCGTACGTTAAGCCTCAGTACAGGACATAACCTCAATATACACAGGAGTTCCAGCAGGACATAAGTACAAGAATACCTGCAGAAAGGGGTGAGCGATCATAACAGATATATAAACAGGGATAAATAAGATAACAGGAACAAAGCACAAAGATACCTATAAAGGAATCCCGATGGTAAAGTCTACTATGTGAATCCAATGAACTAGTTGCCGATACGCTTCCTCGGATCTCCAACCTGGGCACGCAAACCCAGGGTCGTCAGAAAGCGACCTAGTGAGTGGTAAAATGACGGAGGAGGTAGTAATATATACTATAGTAATACAAGCACGAACGATACTAATATATAATACATGATGTTGTACTAGTGATACCATATAATAAGTATATACTATGCAGTAGAAAACATATAATCATGTCATCTTTTAATACCATCACTACCTAACCGGTTATCATAGGTCATGTCTACAGTAATAACTACAGTTGTATAGTGATGATGTGATGGACATAAACGTGTAGATGAAGTATGCAACATAACCATACTACGGTATGGTGTCTAGGCAGCATATAGGCAATGCAAAACAGAATATATGCAATGCATCGTATACATGTGCATGAGTAGTATGTCACCACAGAAAACGTAACATGTACCAGGTAAAGTAACGATCATACAGGTAACATGATAGCGGATAAATGATCAGGAACAGTAACAAGTACAACTATACAATAGTAAACATGTATCAGGCAAGTCATGTTCTTTATACAATAGTAGTAATCAGTACTACCTGGTATTTTAATCAATCTCTTCCAGTGTCCCATACCACTGGCAGTTCATACTGGAGCCCGCACTCCAGTCGAACCCATCCGGACATGGCCTACGGGTACCATTATCCAAACGAGAGAGTGATCAAATAACAAGTGTTCCCACGTCACTATTGTGTATACTGTTTTATTATGTTAATTGGAAACTCATGGTCGAGGAGTTCTTATCGGGTAGGTGTATCCCGTGCATACCCGGGATCACGGCCTTAAACAAACCCCTGGCTGCTGAGACCAGGGCCCTCCGCTAAGAGGGGAACAATAATCAAGTAACGGGAGCTCATGGAGCAATTGGTAGGTAGCACTACCGTCCCCTGCAGTGGGAGAACAATATGGATCCAGTACATCACCCGATAAGATCTAATCAACCGTCAAGTCCCCCCCATACCCAAGTTAGCTTTATGATCTGATATGTCAAGTATACAATGTAACAAGAACAAATACAGTACATAATACGGGTAACATGATAACAGGACCTGAGCTCTGTTGATAGCATAGAACAATATAACGGGAGACGGGAACAATATAACGGGAAACGGGAACAATAGATGTGGGATTCCACACATCGCATATCAACAGCTCATGTCCAGTAACGGGAATAATAATATCAGTAACGGGAAATAATCATCTAACGGGAATACGGGGATAACATGGAACAATAATACATGTAATCGGAACAGGGATCCATATGACAGGAATACATGAGTATGCCATGCAATATGAACGGTGATCCACATGACACGAAGAAAGAAACCATACATGCATGTGTAACCGTGATATGTAAACATGACATAAATGTATGTGATGATAACGATAATATGAAATGCGGTAGTCCGTGCAGTGATATGTAGAGAATCCATGTAACGAGGATAACAATACATGACATGACGGTATTCTGTGAAGTGGTGCACATGATACGAACTACTGGTGTGACGTGTCATAGTATCTGTGATAGTATATGTACTAACAGTGGTAATAACAATGGTCAGTGTATAATGCCATGTCCAGTGAACTACAGTATCCGTGTAAGGATGATACCAGTGCATGAACTAACGGTGTCTAGCAGTCATGTCTAGTGACAGTGTAGTGTCCTAACGTATCTGTAGAGCAGTAGACATGTAACGTAACTGTGATACGATACATGACATAGTAGTGTCCAAGCATATGTGACATAGTGGGCCGGATGTCAGTGGTACATGAACATGACCTAATAGGATCCAGTGTCACCCTCAACGTCTTTTAGTTATCAGGCATATTCTAAGTACAGTGTTTATTACAGTGTTTTAATACCGTTTACAATTTAGTAAATATTAACAACGGGGATTTACCGGTAATCATGTTTTATTTAAATAAAGCAACCAAGTTCTATCAATATACTAAAAAGACAATTGATAAAATAAAAATACTCACAAACTAGCAACAGAAAGGTAGCTCTCTTTCCCACGATCTCAACGGATCCAGAATCGCCCAAATCGGAGTCCGGATGCTCCCGATATCGCCCGAATACTAAAAATCATAAAATGGGTTAAATAGGTAAATAAAAATATTAAATGCAAATACTGAAATTTACCGGGGGTTTTCTACAAGTTTACCTTTATTGGGTTTCGGATGCGGGTTTGGTGAGATAACGGGTCGGGTTTGGATCCAATACCCAAACCCATAACTTAAGTTATTGGGTGGTGGGTAACGGAGTTTAAAGGGGTTTTGGGTTACAACCCAACCCAATAAGGGGGTTAAATGGGTTTGGGTTTTACCCAAACCCATTAGAGAAGCAACAGCAGCAGCTTGCTGCTGCTGTGCTCGGGTGCGGGCCGGCCGGCCTGCCGGCGGCGGTCCCGGCCGCCGGCGACGGCTCAGGTCGGGCCGGGGAAGAGAGATATAGAGAGAAGGTGAGGAGAAAAGGAGGAAGAGAAGCAGCAGCACAGGGGAAGAAGGAGAAGAAAAAGAAGAAAGAAAAAGAAAAAGAAGAAGGGAGAAAAGAGGGGCGGTGGCGCGACCTGGGGGTCGCGGCCGTGGCGGCGCCGGCCGGGGGCGCGGCGACGGTGGCGCTGGGTGGCCGGCGTGGGTGGGTTGGGCGGCAGACGGCGTGGGGTGTGTGGGAGGCGGTGATGGTTTAGAGAGAGAGACATTTAAGAGAGAGAGGAAGAGAGTGAGGAGAGAGAGAGAGGGGATGTGTGAATTAGAGAGGGAAAGAGAGAGAGAGATTTGTAAGGGGGAAAGAAGAGAAAGAGAAGGCGTGGAGGAGAAAGATCCAGAGAAGAAGAGAAAAGAAAAGAAAAGAAAAAGAAAAGAATTTTAAATAAGTAAAATATTATTATTTAATTCGGCCCAAAATTCGACCAGCTCCGAACGGTACCCAAAAATTACAGAAAATAGAGAATATTATTCTGAGACGTAATATTAAAACGGTTTGAAGAAATTCAATCCGGTTTGCAAGTTAAAAATCCCGGAGTGTCTCACCGATACTGGGCGACACAAGTTTGGCCGGATTTTTGATAAATTCAAAAAAAAAACCCAAAAATACCCTAACATAGAGCATATGATTCTAAGACACAAGGTGAAAGCAGATTCTCAAAATTCTACTCCGTTTGTGAATTACAAATCGTAAAGCCGATTATCGGTATCGTCATTACACGGATACGACGTCTAATGTTGCTTTGACCTTTCTGGTAGTAAGATTGAGTTGATAGCAGTTTCAAATATCATTCTCTAATATTTTTGATTTTCAGGATTTTCTGGAATTTTTCTAGATTATTTTGGCAAATCTCCGTAACAGTGTCAACCGCTACCGATAATAGGCTTTATGATTTTTCTTTCACAAACGGAGTTATATTTTGAGAATCCTCTTTCACTATGTGTCTTAGAATCATATTATCTATGTTAGCATATTTTTGGAGATTTTTCTAAATTTATCGAAAATCCGGTCAAACCGGTGTCGCCCGGTATCGGTGAGACACTCCGGGATTTTTAATTTGCAAACCGGATTGAATTTCTTTAAACCGTTTTCATATTCTATCTCAAGATAATATTCTCTATTTTTTGTAATTTTTGGGCACCGTTCGGAGCTGGTCGAATATTAGGCCAATATTATAATAATAAAATATTATTTGTTTTATCTTTCTTTTTCTTTTCTTTTCTTCTCCCTTCTTCTCAAAGCTTCCATTCCCACCGCCCTTTTCAGTCAACGAACCCATCCCACTGCCTCTCTCTCTCTCTCAGTTAAATCTCTCTCCCTCACCCTCTTTCTATTTCAAAACCTCTCTCTTCTCTCTCTAAAACTCTCTCTCAATCTCTCTCCCTCTCCCTCACTCTTTCTCCATAGCTCTCTCTCTCTCTCCCCCTATCTCACCCTCTGTTTTAGGCCAGAGGAAGCCCGCAGCCCAGCCAAGCGCCGCCCGGGCGCGCCGCCGGTGGCGTGCGTCACCGGCCGGCGGCCGCGCCCCCTGCCCGGCCGGACCGCTGCCGCCCCCTCTCTTTTCTCCCTTTTTCCTCTTCCTTTCTCCTCTCTCTGTAAACCATCCCTCTCACTCCCCCCTCTCTTTCTCGCTGCCAGAGCAGCCACCGCGCCGCCGCCGGCCGGGACCGCCGCCGGCGGGCATCCCCTGCCGCCGGCCAGCGGCGCTGGCCGGCCATGGGCGCGCAGCAGCAGCAGCACCTCTGCTGCTGCTGCTGTATGAGTGTGAGTGTGTGTGTGTGTGTGTGAGTGTGTGGTGTGTGTTGTTGGGTTCGGGTTCATACCCGAGCCCACTATAATCCTATGGGTTGATTGGAAACCCGTTACCCAATAAGCCCTACCCATTAACCCACTAACCCACTTCCACTTAAGGCATCGGGTTTGGGTATTGGATCCAAACCCAACCCGTTATGAGCCCAAACCCGCATCCAAACCCATTAAAGGTAAAAGTGCAGAAAACCCCTTTCTTCTTTTATTAATTGCATTTAAAATCTTGTTATTACATATTTAACCAATTTCTGTTACTTTTAGTATTCGGGCGATATCTGGAGCATCCGGACTCCGATTGGGACGATTCTGAAACCGTTGCGATCGTGGGAAAGAGAGCTACCTTCCCATGGCCAGTTTGTGAGTGTTTTTATTTTATAAATTATCTTTTTATTATATTGATTGAGCTTGGTTGCTTTCAATATGAAAACGGTTTGAAGAAATTCAATCCGTTTGCAAGTTAAAAATCCCGGAGTGTCTCGCCGATACTGGGTGACACCAGTTTGGCCGGATTTTTGATAAATTCAAAAAAATCCCCAAAAATACCCTAACGTAGAGCATATGATTCTAAGACACAGGTGAAAGCAGATTCTCAAAATTCTACTCCGTTTGTGAATTACAAATCGTAAAGCCGATTATCGGTATCGGTCGACACCGACTACGGAGATTTTCCAAAATAATCCAGAAAAATTTCAGAAAATCCTGAAAAATCTAAAATATGAGAAAATAATTTTTGAAACTTAAATTAGCTCAATCGGACTACCACGGAGGTCAAATCAATAATATACGCCGTATCGCGTACTGATACTGTGATACGTACATCAGGGAGCAGGGGGTTACACTTTAAAAGCCGATTTATAATTTATTACACGAGAAAGATCATCATTAAGTGCTTGTGTGAGTGCATATTGGGCTTTGGCATTTGCTTCATAGTCCTTGGCGTTTGCATCGGATCATGTATCCTCATCATCGTGAGATTTTACAAATTCCTTGGTTATGGCCTTAGCAACTCTAACTCCAAGGAATTTGAGAAATAAGTTCATCTTGACCTTCCAAGTGGGAAAGTTCAACCCATCAAATTTGGGTGGGGACTTGATGCTAGAGAAGTTGTGTGATGCCATGAAAACAAGTTAGTGCACAAACAAATAATAGATGCAACAAATGAATATAGCCAAATAAAGAGGATCTCCCTAAGGTGGTTAAACCAAAAGTTAGGGTTAGGCTCTGACACCAATTGAAAATCACGTAGAGGGGAGTGAATAGGTGATGGCTATACTAAATAGCAAATAATGCAGAATTAAAATTAACTTGCTAGCAACCTAGCAATAAGCAAATACAATTAGATAAGACTTGCAATAGAGTAAGCAATAAGAGTGAAAGTAAAGAGATAGTAGAGTTTAGAGAGATAGTAAGGAATCGCAAACACAAGGATATGTTTCGAGGTTCGAACCACTGCTCTACGTCCCCGTCTTCAACACTATGAAGGATTTTCACTATGACCGATTCTACTGGATCGTCAACAGGTTACAAGTTCTCACTAAAACTCTTCGGACACACTTGTCCTCTCTCACAGTGTCGCAACACCAACTCGGAGCTCACTAGCTCGCTCGAGGCCACAACCTCTACAACTTCTCAATCAAAAAAATCGGTGATCAACTCTTGACCACAAAATAGCTCACAAGCACAACCCTATAACCAAGATGAGGAAGTGAAACTCTTTGGGATTGTGTAGTGAAAATAGCTAGTAGAGAAGTAGAGGAAATGCTCAAGCTAAAACACACAAACTTTGAAAATATTTGGCTCAAAAGAAAATCTTTTGCAAAGAGGCTAAAACTTGGAAAACTTTGATCTAAGACTTAGAAATCTTATTATTGAGTTGTTTCATAGTCCCACTATTTATAGGGGATGAAAACAAGAGTAGAAAGTACAATAGAGCTGTTGGGATAAGACCCAGAAAATGACAAATTTGAAACTAGCCATTGGAAGCCAATTCAGCAGAAAATTTTGCTGACGGTTGACTGGGCGGTCGACCGCCAACGGTCGGATTTCCGACCGTTGGGGAAAGCGGTCGACCGGACGGTCGACCGTAGTTCCTAACCAGAGAGTGAAAACTCTTTGTCGGTCGATCGGGCGGTCGACCGGACCAAACAGAGAGCAATACTCTTCCAGACGGTCGATCGACCGGTCAATCGAAGTGCACGCTTGCACTTTGGTGCACATTGGTCGACCGCTCGGTCGACCAACAGAGCAATTTGCTCTGCCAACGGTCGACTGCCAATGGGCCAAAAATAGAATCTAGATATCTGGGCAAAACCAATCTTTTTCCAATGAAAATCTTTTGATATAAATATAAAATAGAGATCTAGGGTCTTGAAGAATTAGGGTGTGATCATGGATTAACACCAAATAAATTAGAACCATATTTTGACAAAATTCTTTTCTAAAACAAAACCAGTTTTTCTAAAACTTGTTTTTTCGAAACTTGATTTTTCAAAATTTATTTTTCTGAAACTCGATAAGGAAAATGGCAAGAAGCCTAGTTGTAAACAAGCCTAGTTGTAAACTTTTGTTTGAAAAACACAAAGGAATATGAAATATGTATGTGTGTGTCAATCCCAGAAGCTATCAATCTCTATCATCTTAGTTTTAACAAACGACTATAAATCCTATCTAAAATAGAAAAAGTAAAAATACAAATCTTGAAATAGTCTTCTGAATATCGCTTGATCCTTGAGGTCTTCTAGTGTGCTAGGCTCTGAGATCTAAATCTTCTTGGCTTTCAAATGTGTGAGTCTTGTGATGGAGCCGAAATGCAACATATAATTTTGCCTAAAACTTAATTAAATAATCTTGGTAATACATAACTACATATGGTTTGTTATCATCAAAGTTAGGGCTAATGGCCTTTGGGCTAACAAATAATATATAATTTTTTAATTCTGCCAAAAAAAATTCCAAGAAAATTTATGGACACTAAAAATAGTTTACATCAATATCTTTAAAAAAGTTCATATTAAATTTATAATTTTATCCACTAGTATTTCATTGTTCATTTCTTTTTGGATAAGCTCATAATAACTATAAATGTAATAATATTTTATTTTTTATATTTTCTATATAAGCTAATTATATAAGCAATTAATTTAACACAAATTTCTTATTGTTTTATGGTTTTAGGCAAAATCAGATTTTTTTTTGTTAGATTAATAAATTATTTATACTAATATTAATTAGCACGAATATCTAATTATATTTATTATTACTGTTGGCCCAAAGGCCCATCACTCTAGTTTTGATGATGATCAACTCATGTAATTATAGTACTAATGATCTTGTGTTTAATTAGTGACAGATTTATGATCAAGATCTTAGTAGGTGCATAGCTTCAACAAAGGATTTAAAGTCAAGTTTTGGAGCTAGCACGGTTTGATTCAAGAGCTTGTGCATCAAGACCACATTAAGTACTCAAGAGGAGTCTAGCTCTATGGATCGTGTTTGGACCAAGTCAAGAAGATGAAGACTTGAGTCTAGATTTGTTTTAGAAGATTTTGTTTTTAGATAAAATGTAAAGGATAGAGTAGTTGGTGGATTGCTCAAGTATACCATGCACACACACTCTTGATTTAGTTTATTTTAGAAAAGAATTTTCAATTTGAAAAATACCATTTTGATTCTTTTGGTTAAAACATGTAAACTTGAATTTCCTATATTCTTGCCTTTTTAACCAAAACCAAGTTTAGAGCTTAATATCAAAAACATAGATATTTCACCATGTTTGTGTAGAGGATCATATCCATACACCATATGCTTTCAAAGTTGTTTAAATATCTTGTTTTTGTATTTGGAGAAGTTTTGGGAAAACAAGTTTTAGAAAAATCAAGTTTGGAAAAATACTGTTTTTCATTTAAGCCAATTTTTCCATATTACAAAAATATTCCAAATCATTTATAACATGCCTTGATTTTGTGCAATCATGTTTGTTTATCAAAGTATTTTGGTAAAACTATTTTTGTAGATTTTTTAGTATTTTATGGGATTTTATTTGAATCAAAAAGACCAAGTTTTTAATCCCTTAACTTTGTTTCCTGGCTTCAGCCGGTCGACCGGGACGGTCGACCGCAGCTTGAAGTCGGCCGACCGTCACGGTCGACCGACGTGCACAGTCATGCACGCCAGTTCTGCAAGAGGGCCGGCCGACCGACCCGGTTGACCGTCCAGAGAGCTCTGCTCTCTGGAAAGGCCCCGGCCGACCGAGCGGTCGACCGTACAGAGAGTTGCTCTCTGTATCCTGGATCGGTCGACCGACCGGTCGACCGATGGCTCAAACGGTCTGAAATATGACCGTTGGCCGGTCGGCCGGACGGTCGACCGACAGGCCTGACAGAACCCCAACGGCTAGTTTTTCTGAGCCTATAAATTTTGGGGTTTGGGCATTGTTTTTCACAAGATTTTCAAGTGGGTTTTCACCAGTTTTTCCTGAAACATTTAGAGGTTTTCCTCCACTTGATTTAGAGCAAATATTTCCAATCAAAAGGAGAGTTTTTTATCAAGAGTGTCAAAAGAGATTTTTTTGAGTTTTCCTCCACCACTCTCATCCTTGTTTTTTCTCACAAACACTTGAGCAACCCATTGAGCTATTCATTCTATAGGAGTGTTCTTGTGAGAGGATTTTAGGTGATCAAGAGTTGTGATCACCAAAGTTCTACTTTATTCTTTGAGGAGGCGGACGTGTGTGTTCACATTGTTTCGGGTCCTAGTGGGGACTCGGTGTTTCGAGTTCGGGTGCGAACTCTTTGTTTGAGGTGCGGCCTCGGCGAGCCGGTGGGCTTGCGGTGTGTACGGGACTAGAGAGTCCGAGGGATTGTAGGTGTTGCGACACCGAGGAGTGATCCATTGGGATCAAGCATAGTGGAAATCCTTCGTGTGTCGAAGGCGGGGATGTAGAGCAAGTGTGCTCGAACCTCGAAACAAATCCCTTGTGTTTGCGATTGCTCACTCTCTCACTCTCGTCTCTTGTTTATATCTTGCATGCAATTATTGTGTTAATCTTTATATGCTTGATATACTTGTGTGCTCATATTGATATACTTGCTTGGGTTTGTTTGCTAACACTTGTATTTAACCAAGAGAGCCAACGCGGCACCTCAACCCTTATCTAGGGGAATCTAGAGGAGTTTGTCCAGAGCCCTTCACAGGAAATTCGGCAACACTCTTGTGTTATACGTGGTGTTTAGTTTAAATAGTTTGTTTAGGTCATAATAGTTTTTACTTCCGCATTATTTGGCATTAAGTGACCATTAGATTAGCCATCACCTATTCACCCCCCCTCTAGGTGATCCTACAATTGGTATCAGAGCCAAGTGCTCTGATTTTGGGTCTTACAACCTAGAGTTAAATATCCTCTTTTTAGGCTAATCACATTATTTGTGCACACACCATGGACTTCATGTCACCACCCACTTTTGACATTCTTAACATCCAAGTTTGGAAGGTTAAGATGTCTTTGTACCTCAAGGCCCTAGGCATTCATGTTTATCTTGCCACAACTAATGATGCATATTGTTTAAATGGCAAGAATTTTGAGGCTAATGCAAAAGCCCTTCATGCTTTAAAGTCAACCCTAAATGATGATTATTTATCTAGGGTTTCTAACATTGATTCGGCTTTTGTAGCATGGAACATCATCACCTCCCTCGGCGAAAAGGATCTATATTATGCGGGGAGCGATTCGGATGTTAGAAGTGACGTCTCCAACATGTGCTATATGGTCCAAGGGGATAACCCCTTGAGGTAACTACCGAATCCGACTTAGAAGATGTTAACATGTCATATGATGAGCTTTCATCTTTTTGTCAACTATTACTTGAGAAATATCACATGATTAAGAAAGAAAATAAAAATTTGAAAAAGAAATTTGATTGCATGCTTAATGAAAAAGATTCATTAGAAAATAAGGTTGCATGCATTGAAAAAGAAAATGAAACTTTGAAAAATGAGAATGTTTCCTTGTTTTCAAAATTGAATGATCTTTGTGAAGGAAACACAAATTTGAAAAATAAAATTATCTTGGTGGAGAAACAAAAAGATATTGTTTTCCAAGAAAATTCTTGTTTGAAAAGAAAAATGTTTGAAAAAGAAAAGTTATTGTTTCTAAAAAGAATAAGAAAATGACTCTATATCTCACCTTTCTCTACATGCCACCATTGATGATAGTGAGATTAAATTTTTGAAAAATAAAATTGATAGTTTGAGCTCAACCTTAAGCTCTTGTGCATTTAACCACACTAGATTGGAGTCTATGTTTTCAAAAAAACAAACTCCACATGTTCATGCACATCATTCTCATCATGCATATTCACTATTTGCACGCCACGATCACACTCACAATCATATGCATCCTAAGGTGTACAAATGTACACATTGTGGCCGCAAAGGCCATTTAGCAAAATTTTGTTATGATAAGATAAATGTCTTTAATTTTGCTAATAAAAATGTTTGGGTGCCTTATAAAGCTAACCCCTAAGGACCCAAAAGAAAATGGGTACCAAAACCCCCACCGTGTGTTTTTGATGTAGGTGAGGGATCTCACACGACGTGAGAGGGATGGTGCCTTGATGGTGGATGCTCATGGACTTGATGGACACATATATAGATGCATCGCTATCAAGGAGTTTTGGTGGGTCAACCACCATATTTGGAGATTTGGAATAGTTCTTTGGTTGGTAACTATTTCTAAACTCCTAATTTATTTACATGCTTGTTCATATGTCATATTTTTAGCATGTTCATGTTTTATGTATTTTTGTGCTTCATGTGGTAAATACTAGTTTAAATGTAATTTTTATCAAAACTTGTATTTATACATGTACAAATAGTGAGAACAAATTGATTCATATATGTTTGCACTTCATGCTCATTTGTACCCACTATATGCACATGTATAACCTAGTTTTGATGATTTCCTCATTTACACTTGTTTTGCCAATTTTCATGTTTTACTTCATGTATATGTAATTTTTGTTCAAATCTAATAAATATACATGTATACCCGTGAGTCTCTTGCCTTCATGCAAATACCTTTAATAGACTCTTTTATGTTTGGGATATGTTTGCATATTGTTAGATTTAGATAAATCATACATATACCTAATGAAAAATAAATTTTCATGTTTTGTTTGATAAAATAAAATGAATAATTTGTTTTGATCATTTTGAGCCTAAATGACTATTTTCATGTAAATGCTATATACATGATTCTTGTACACTCATACTTCATTTGTTTTGTCATGACTTTGATTCATGAACATTTTTATGAGCTTAATCGATTTTGAGTGTCATCTCTTTTGTATTTGGTATGATTCATGAAATACATATGTTTTGGTTTCATGTTTTTGAAGGATCTTTAACTAGTTTTCAAAAATTAATTTAACTAGTTATTTATTCTTCAATGTTTTATGAGTTATACACATGATCCTATTATTGTTTCAATTGGTATCATTGAATCGTTTCAATTGGTATCAATTTGACTCTATTTTTGTATATGCTCATATTTTTGTTTTCTTATATATGTATGTATCAATTTCAATTGGTATAATCATTCTTCATACATATATATGATTTGTTTTGTGCTTAAATTAAAATCGATTTACATGTTTAAATGCACAAACTTTGTTTATGCTAAGCTTACTTCAATTTTTTTTGCTTATGCATTATGTTTTAAATTTGGTATCAAAATTAAAAAAAATTATGTTTATTTGATATCTCAAGATTTGTTTTATTGAGAAAAATCAAAATTTGTTTTATAAGAAAAATCAATTTTTTTTTGAATTGTATTGCCTATATGCAAGGAGAGCTTAACATCTCTTCTACATATAAATTCATGTTGAGTGTATTGTATATTGAGGAGCTTGACAACTCTTCTTTATGTGGTACACGTGTGTATGGGGAGCTTCACATCTCCTTTTATGCATTACATATTATGCGTTATGTGAATTAGGACTTGTCATCCCTCTTTCCTGTAATGTATATGTGTAGGGAAGTTACTTTACCGTCTTCCTCTTCATGAATGTATATCGCATATAACCATTTATTGATTTGTTTGGTTTACCCCTTCTTTGGTTCTTTGTTTCGGACAAAAAGGGGGAGAAAATTTGATGATTTTGTTTTACTTTAACCCCTTTGTTGATGATTGACAAAAAGGGGGAGAAAGATTTTGAATTTATATGCATGTTTTGTGAAAAGGATTGTTTATGCATATATGTTTTATTTTTGCAAATAGGAGAAAAAGAATTTGATTTGTTTTATGCTTGAGTGCATGTTTATCTCCTTGATTTGCATACATGTTTATGAGCATACATTGCATATTTATTATTTGTTTGTTATGCATGAGTTAAGGGGGAGCTTCTTTGAAGCTTTACTTTAATCCATGCATATATAACTTCATGAGTTTTGTCATCATCAAAAAGGGGGAGATTGTTGGCCCAAAGGCCCATCACTCTAGTTTTGATGATGATCAACTCATGTAGTTATAGTACTAATGATCTTGTGTTTAATTAGTGACAGATTTATGATCAAGATCTTAGTAGGTGCATAGCTTCAACAAAGGATTTAAAGTCAAGTTTTGGAGCTAGCACGGTTTGATCCAAGAGCCATTGGATCGTGTTTGGACCAAGTCAAGAAGATGAGAAGGCTTCAAGTGAAGACTTCAAGAAGATGAAGACATGTGTCTAGGTTTGTTTTATAAGATTTTGTTTTTAGATAAAATGTAAAGGATAGAGTAGTTGGTGGATTGCTCAAGTACATATACACACACACTCTTGATTTAGTTTGTTTTTTCAATTGGGAAAATATCGTTTTGATTCTTTTGGTTAAAACATGTAAACTTGAATTTCTATATTCTTCTTGCCTTTTTAACCAAAACCTTATTTAGTGCTTAATGTCAAAAACATAGATATTTCACTATGTTTGTGTAGTGGATCATATCCATACACACTATGCTTTAAATGAGTTTAGAATATCTTGTTTTTGTATTTGGAGAAGTTTTGGAAAAACAAGTTTTGGAAAAATCAAGTTTAGAAAAATATAGTTTTCAACTGAGCCAATTTTTTCCATATTACAAAAATAGTCCAAAACATTTGTAACATGCCTTGATTTTGTGCAAGCATATTTGTTTATCAAAGTATTTTGGTAAAACTATTTTTGTAGATCTTTCTATATTTTATGGGATTTTATTTCAATCAAAAAGACCAAGTTTTAAATCCCTAAGTTTTCTGATCTGGCTTCAGCCGGTCGACCGACCCGGTCGACCGACGTGCACAGATGTGCACGCCAGTTCTGCAGGATGGCCGGCCGACCGACCCGGTCGACCGTCCAGAGAGCTCTGCTCTCTGGAAAGGCCCCGGCCGACCGAGCGGTCGACCGTACAGAGAGTTGCTCTCTGTATCCTGGCTCGGTCGACCGACCGGTCGACCGATGGCTCAAACGGTCTGAAATATGACCGTTGGCCAGTCGGCCGGACGGTCGACCGACAGGCCTGACAGAACCCCAACGGCTAGTTTTTCTGAGCCTATAAATTTGGGGGTTTGGGCATTATTTTTTGATTGGTCGCTAATGTTGCATATTTAATATCATATGTCCATACTTATTATAGAATAAAAGCCTGCATTGTCCTAATTAATTGTTTAATTTATTTGCAGGCCCAATCTTTAAGGAGATGAACAGAAATGAGCCCAAAGCCCACCAAAATTCTGAATTAAATCAGAATTAATTCGCACTAAGTAAATCAGGGCAAAATCAAGAGGTGGAAAACCGGTTGAGAAGAATCCTCTCAGAATCGATCGGTTAAAACCAAGAATCCAAGGCCATTTCGTCAGAATTCGGGACTCAAACTGAAAAACCAACTCCAGATAAAGTCAGAAGGCCAAACCAGCGCGACCCACCAACTGGGTGTGGCCACCTGGCCACACCCTGGCCGCGGAAACGCGGCAAAAGCCGCGTTTCCGCGGCATTGTTGGGGAGTTAGGGGGAGCGTTTGCTCCCCCGACCTCCCCGGGATCTTGCTTACTGGGTTTTCTGCCTATAAAAGGCCATTCTTTGTGCTGAAAATGGACGACCATGCAGAGTTAGGGTTTAGACAAGTTTTTCATTTCTTAGTTTAGGTTTTTCTTTTCTTTTCATGTAAATTGTATGTAGGCTTAGGTTAGATGATGATTCATGTAAGTAAGAGAGAGAGGATGATGTTGAGAGTGACACCGATGTACCCTCCTCCTTTCTTCCATTGTTTCAGTAAGTAATAAAGGTAAATGCTTTATTTTTATGTTCTGCTTTACTTTACTTTTCTTTTGCTTTCTTCTTCCTCCTTCTACTTTACCTCGTTTGTTTTTGTTGAGTTTACAAGTGAATTCCAAAGCCGCGAAAACGCGGCAAAAAGGAGTGGACTACTAACTGTCTTTTTTGCAGGGCTGCTTGCTTTGTAAACTGTAGTTTTCTGCAACTTTACTTTTTCTTATATGCCATCACATAAGCCTGCTAATAATCAACAGTAAAACATTTGTTGAAAAGATAAAAAATTGATTAGACGTTTGCATTTTAGGCACGTGTCTTTTCAATTCATTTATTTTTACTGTTGAAGAGTGCTGGAGCAAGGTACGTATGCATTGCATTTAGCATAGGACTCACTTCTTGGTTGATTTATATCGCTTTGAGTGAATCTTATTTATCTTGTACACTTGCACAAATTGATTTTAAGGGCACCACCCATTAACAAGATAAGGTGGGGATTTAATCACCCTTCCTTAGCCCAAAAATCAGATTCCAAGCACTCACTAACCCAAGCCTAACTAAAAATGAGTAGACGTTGGCCCTAGGGACATCTCGGACTCAATTAGGAGATTATCCTAAGGGGGAAGATGTTGGAATTTGACTCTTGCCAAATCAGTGTTTAGGAAAGGGATTAAGGGCCGAAAGCCCGAAGGTTGGTGGTTATTTAATTAAGGAACGTCTTTGACGGAAAACCTCCCACCAACCTTGCCCTGACCTGGCTGATTAGCTTGTGGTCAAGGTTTGCATTGAACCTCCCGTGGGCAGTCTAATTAGTTAGGAGTCGTCTAGGTCATAGGTCTACCCTAACTTAGTTAGAATTTTTTTCCTTTTATTTGTTTGCTAATTTGTTTGTTTTTCTTTGTTTGTATTCTATTGTGTGATATGGCTTATAATAATAATTTTTCCAACTTTAATAATAATCCATATTACACATCGAATTCTTTTTCGGATATTACCAACCCGGCATATCATAATTTTAACCAACCTAGTGTGCCGGATTGGTTTTATCCGAATGAATATAACCCATGCCCCCCATCGTATGACTATAATTTCCAGAATGATTTCAACTCTTCACAGAGTCAGTGGGGATTCACCTCCCCCGAGCATAATTATCAACCAACTTGTCCTCCTTCTCCACCTAGTCCACAATATTTTCAAGATTCATACTCAGTTCCCCCCGACCAAAATAGGAAACCATCAATTTTGGAAATGAGTATGCGTGAGTCCAAACACAAATCCTAAAATCTGATGGACTCACAATTTCACTACCACTTCCAAGACAATTCTTCATCTTTTCATCAAAACAATGAACCTATCAATTATGAAAAGATGCTTGAAGCCATGACTCAGGCTCAAAACACTCGTAATCGTGACATAGATATGATGGTCGAATCTCTACGTTCTCACCGTTTGACCAGTTCTGATGTCACTAACCATTCTGTTAGAGCCGAAGAGTCATGTTGTTTTGGAAATCAAGATTCTATTTCAGAACAACCATTTGAACTTGCCCAAACTCTAAATTTTGAAAAAGATATTGACAGTTTGGCAAGTTATTCCTTTCCTGAAATAGAACTTGAGAATGAATATGATCTTAAACCCCAACTTAGTGATTCAATTCTTCTTCCTTATCCAATAATGACTCCGGTATCTTCACCTAACTTCAATCTTTTTCCGGAGTCAACATTGGATCCTGTACCAATTCATAATGAAATTGAATCACCCATCTTTGAGGATCATATTGAACTTGACCAATTATACACTTTTGAAGATCCTATTGACAAATTGGCAAGTTCTCATTTTATGATATTGAACTCAATGAGATATGTGACCTAGATTCTCAAATCTGTGATCCAGTTCACCTTTCTGAATCAATATTGACTCCTGTTTTGTTACCAAACTTGAGTAATATTTTAGAGTCAGTTTTGATTCCCCCACCTATCATCATTCTTGAACTTGAATCACCAATATTAGGTCACATTCCATTGTTGAAAAATACATGTAGACTTGAGTTTCAACTTCTTGACTTGGACCCAATTCCTGAACCTATTTCGACTCCTGAACCTTTACTTGACTTAAGTCACCTTCCTGAGTCGGTGTTAGTTCCCGTACTTCCTGAGTCCAAGTCAAACATTCTATCATTTCACACTTATTTCTGGGACGAGGTGGTTGACAAATTTGACTCCAAAATTTGTTATGGAATTTGGAAATTAGATGGGGTAAAATACTTAATAAAAATCCTTCATGGATACACAATTTTAATGGGTTATATTAGTGAAATTTCTGGTGGGTTCCTCCGAACCCCACGAAAAGTTGATTGGGCCACATTTCGTGGACCAATCAGACCGCCACCGGAACCACCACCTTAAGGTAACATTTTCCTTCCCTTTCGTCTTTTTCATGCATCTATGCATTAATTCATACATTGAGGACAATGCATGAGATAGGTGTGGGGGAGGGTCTAACATAACTCGGTTTTTTCTTTTTATTAAAAAAAAATATTAACAATTTCTTTACTTTTAAAAACTTTTTGAAAATAGAAATAATATTTTGACATATTTTTTGTAAGAAATTAAGTTAATTTTAAGGAATAGGAAAATCTAAATTCGGATTTCTTATACTTAGTCAAAATATGATTATTTGTTTGATTTTTAGGGTTAGGAAGAAAATTTGTCAAAATAATTTAGTCTTGATCTTTACCTTGATGAAATATGCATACTTCATACACTTACACACTTAGGGTTCAAAAACAAAGATTCTTATGCCTTTTATATATATATATATATATATATATATATATATATATATATATATATATATATATATATAAAGAAAAAAAAATATAAACAAATCTAATTATTGATTAGTTAGGTACTTTGGCCTAAGCAAGCCTTAGTATTTATGCGAAAGATGATTAGATAAGTTTGAGAAAAAAAGATATATCCTCTGATTAAGCTGGGTATTTGTGCCTAATAAAGCATAAGTATTCACGCCTAAAAGAGGTTCATATAATAAAATCCTTAATTTTGTGGCCTTATTTGCTCGAGTCCTTAAGTCCTTGGGGTGTTTTCTCACCTGGTGCCCTAAGACCGTTTGGTTTGGGAGTCATCGATTAAAGGCTCGTTACATGGTCAGATTAGAAAGCCTAATAGAACTAAGGAATAATACCACAAAAAAAAGTATATATATATAAATAAATAAGGCATAAGAGTTAGAGTTAATGAACCCTTAGTCAAAATTTTCACAGTCACAAGGTGCATATGACTTAGGGTAAAGTAATAGACTAGATGAGAAGTATGACTCCTTATTTTGATTGATAACAAATTTTTGAATAGAGACTAAGTTTAGGAATGAAAAATTCAGTTTTCCTATAACTTATAGATTGCTTAAATCTTATAATTATATTTCAAATATTTTTTCCCTTTCAAAATGCTTTTCGAAAATACTAACTCTTTATTTCCCTTTCTTTATGGATTTTGTGGGTGTAATCCGCTGAAAACCCTCACGAGACAAAACTCGTCCTCTAGGGGAAACCTAGAGGTTTAACGGCTTGTTGCACATGCTCAGTGCAATCGCGTGACCTGCGAAAGTGGTCTAATAATCCTTAGTATAGTTTAGTTGTTTTGCTCGAGGACGAGCAAAAGATAGGTATAGGGGTGTGATTGGTCGCTAATGTTGCATACTTAATATCATATGTCCATACTTATTATAGAATAAAAGCCTGCATTGTCCTAATTAATTGTTTAATTTATTTGCAGGCCCAATCTTTAAGGAGATGAACAGAAATGAGCCCAAAGCCCACCAAAATTCTGAATTAAATCAGAATTAATTCGCACTAAGTAAATCAGGGCAAAATCAAGAGGTGGAAAACCGGTTGAGAAGAATCCTCTCAGAATCGATCAGTTAAAGCCAAGAATCCAAGGCCATTTCGTCAGAATCCGGGACTCAAACTGAAAAACCAACTCCAGATAAAGTCAGAAGGCCAAACCAGCGCGACCCGCCAACAGGGTGTGGCCACCTGGCCACACCCTGGCCGCGGAAACGCGGCAAAAGCCGCGTTTTCGCGGCATTGTTGGGGAGTTAGGGGAGCGTTTGCTCCCCCGACCTCCCCGGGATCTTGCTTACTGGGTTTTCTGCCTATAAAAGGCCATTCTTTGTGCTGAAAATGGACGACCATGCAGAGTTAGGGTTTAGACAAGTTTTTCATTTCTTAGTTTAGGTTTTTCTTTTCTTTTCATGTAAATTGTATGTAGGCTTAGGTTAGATGATGATTCATGTAAGTTAGAGAGAGGATGATGTTGAAAGTGACACCGACGTACCCTCATCCTTTCTTCCATTGTTTCAGTAAGTAATAAAGGTAAATGCTTTATTTTTATGTTCTGCTTTACTTTACTTTTCTTCTGCTTTCTTCTTCCTCCTCCTACTTTACCTCGTTTGTTTTTGTTGAGTTTACAAGTGAATTCCAAAGCACAAGTACAACGATGTTATGTGAGTGCCAACGATAGTTCATGAAGACGTTCTTCTCTTCAAGACGTATCACTTCATGCTTGTACTGGACTTGATGATATAATGCGAACGGGGACTGAGCTCGGGCTTATGATCTATGCGTTGAACGCCTCCTAAATAAAGGTAGAACATGCAAAGGTTTTCAGGTAAGTCATCAATCAATCTAGGTAAGTATTTCTTCAACCTTCTTTCTTTTCTTTTATTTCTTTAGCATAGATCGCAATCACGATTTCTTTCACCACATCTTCCAAATCGTTTTCACTCTTTTTTCCAATTCATTTGTATATAGTCATTCTCCGGTTTTCTCCACCTTCTTCATCTATCGCTTTCTTTTTAACTTTAACCTTTAACATAACTCTTTCATTTTTATTTCTTTAACACAGAGAAGAACTTTCGCTTTTGTTTTCATAACGATTTCAATAAAGAACGTAAACGCTTCTATCGCAAAACCCTCCTTGTGGATCACGACCCGCATAGCCACTTGCTATCGGGGAAGAATTGAGTACTTGCACATCTTCATTCTAAATCTGAAATTCTTTATTTTGTGTGCAGATTTTGCCTCAATCATTTTTCCACAAGATTTTCAAGTGGGTTTTCACCAGTTTTTTCTGAAACATTTAGAGGTTTTCCTCCACTTGATTTAGAGCAAATATTTCCAATCAAAAGGAGAGTTTTTATCAAGAGTGTCAAAAGAGATTTTTTGAGTTTTCCTCCACCACTCTCATCCTTATTTTTTCTCACAAACACTTGAGTAACCCATTGAGCTATTCATTCTATAGGAGTGTTCTTGTGAGAGGATTTTAGGTGATCAAGAGTTGTGATCACCAAAGTTCTACTTTGTTCTTTGAGGAGGCGGACGTGTGTGTTCGCATTGTTTCGGGTCCTAGTGGGGACTCGGTGTTTCGGGTTCGGGTGCGAACTCTTTGTTTGAGGTGCGGCCTCGGCGAGTCGGTGGGCTTGCGGTGTGTACGGGACTAGAGAGTCCGAGGGATTGTAGGTGTTGCGGCACCGAGGAGTTATCCATTGGGATCAAGCATAGTGGAAATCCTTCGTGTGTCAAAGGCGGGGATGTAGAGCAAGTGTGCTCGAACCTCGAAACAAATCCCTTGTGTTTGCGATTGCTCACTCTCTCTCTCTCTCTCTCTCTCGTCTCTTGTTTATATCTTGCATGCAATTATTGTGTTAATCTTTATATGCTTGATATACTTGTGTGCTCATATTGATATACTTGCTTGGGTTTGTTTACTAACACTTATATTTAACCAAGAGAGCCAACGCGGCATCTCAACCCTTATCTAGGGGAATCTAGAGGAGTTTGTCCAGAGCCCTTCACGGGGAATTCGGCAACACTCTTGTGTTATACGTGGTGTTTAGTTTAAATAGTTTGTTTAGGACATAATAGTTTTTACTTCCGCATTATTTGACATTAAGTGACCATTAGATTAGCCATCACCTATTCACCCCCCCTCTATGTGATCCTACAATTACTTCATTTATTATTTTTTATTATCGTGCAATACACGTACCTGATATGCTAGCATACTATTAAAGGGCGGGTTCGGGTTCAGGTTCAGGTTTAGGTTCGGGTTTTGTCGGGTTCGGGTAGACGAGTTGTGAAGAATGAAACCCTATCCAATCGGGTTCGAATGAGTTTTAAACGACTGTAAATCCTCCAATTTTGGACGGGTTTCAATAAACGGGTTCCAGGTGAGTTCCGGTTTAAGCCTGATGAATGAAGAGCAATAGAGAGCAGAAAAGGTGCAATTTTGGGGCTATTTTGATGCCCGGAAGTAGGTGAAGTGACGAAGTAAGATTCTTTTCTTTTTAAAAAATGAGAATTTGTGTTTCTTTTCCGGTTTTTAGATGGTAGTTAGGAAGTGTAATTGGAAAAGTGTAATGTTTTTTCGGTGTTTGGTTGGTAATGTGGAAGTGGAAAAGAATGATCACAAAGTTGACCGTAAAATAATATTAAAAATAAAAATTAATTATGAAAAAGTCACAAAATTAACTGCTTTGAGTTACAACTTATTACAAATGAGATTTATATGATTACAAAATTAATTATAACATCTTGAAATTGAGGAATGGTTGTGTAGAAGGGAAAAGAGAAAAAGAAAAAAGATTTTTTATTTTTCTTTTTCCGGTATTTGAATGAACAGCGAAAAGGAAAATTGACAGTTCTTCACTTCCTCACTTCCGCCCACTTCCTTGAATCCAAGCAGCTCCGACAAGTCGAGATGGCTATTTGTGAAACTCAGAACACAAACCCTTCTTCTTAAAAACCGCTCTCCTCCCTCTCAAATTCCTCCTTTCGTTTTTTCTTGGATGTAAGGAATCGGAGTGAAGTGAGGAAGTGGGGAAGTATAATTGCTCATTTCCCTATCTATCCAAACACCGGAAAAGGAAAATAAGAAAACCCCCTTTTCCCTTTTTCATCTCTCTTTTACACAACCATTTTCTCACTTCCAGAGTGCTACAGTTAATTTTGTGGTCATGTAAATCTCATTTATAATAAGTTATAGCATAAAACAGTTAATTTTTTGGTCATGTAAATCTCACTTGCATTCTAATTACAATCTATTTTTTATTTTTCTTAATTAATTTTTATTTTAATATTATTTTACGGTCAACTTTGTGGTCAACTTTTCCATTTCCACTTTTCATTACCATCCAAACACCGGAAACGACAAAACATTTTCCAAACCACACTTCCCAACAACCATCCAAACACCAGAAAATTTACTACTCATTTCCCTTTTTCCTAAAGGAAATAAATCTTACTTCCTACTTCCTCACTTCACACCAATTCCTTAAATCCAAACAGACCCTCACTTGAAAATGGAAACACGAGAAAAGATCCTAGTTCCCTTTGAGCTCCAATTCTCCGATCTCCTCGCCCTTTCAAATCCCTCTCCATCTTCCTCTCTCTCTTCAGAAGAGATCGCAAGGCTTGAATCGATCTTGCGTTCTGTAATGGAAGCCCTAGGTCCGTCGGGGCCGGGGCTTCTGTCGGTCGCTGGGGTTCCAAGAGCCGATGAACTTCGGAGGACTCTTCTTCCTCTCGCAAGAAAGCTCGCTCTTCTTGGAACAGGGATCGGGCTCGGATCCTTAAGGTAAGGCTGCGGATTTGGTTTGTGTTATTTTGAGATTCTAGCTAGGGTTTTGAACTGTATTTAAGCCAACAAAGCTGTTTGATGGGTTTTATACATGTTACTGTGTTGGGACGTCAGGTTTTTATGTGTTTGATGTTTAAAGGTCAGAGTTTGTGTGAGGAAGTCTGAAAATTTTCTGAGATTTGATAGGACTCTGGACTGTGTGCTCGGATTTTGAATCCATATTATCCTTAGATATATGTATTCTTGATTGGATTGAGGTTCTAGAGCTTCAGACTAGATTTTAGCAAAGGAAGCTGTGGTGAAGTGGAAAGTCTTGAATAGTTTTGAAGATTTATTATAGCAGATTAGCTGTAAAATATTTTAAATTTTGATGTACAAGATTGACTTTTGTATTGATTATGTGCTTAAAATTTGTATAAGAAACTTTTCCCTGATTGTGTAATAAGAAAAAACAAGCAGCTTTGTCTGGACCTCAACAACGATGTTGATTTTGAAACAGCTTCCTCTTAAGGTCAGAGATGCAACATTTGGTCTGCATCAGGGTAAACTCATGATTATTTGTAATGCAACAGGATAGCTCTGCCTACACCAGGGTTCTTGTAATTTTGTGTTCTGCCGTCAATAAGAAATTTATGTATATATAAAAGCAGCCAGTAGGTACATGATATAGATACATCATTCCCACGAGGGAATTAAGGAAACACAAGGAAATTAGGACATAATGTAGCTTTGGAAAGATTTATTGAAAGTATTGGTTTAGAACATTCACACAACGGAAGATAGGCCTTGATTATGAACGAGATTAGTTTATGATGTAGAACTTATCAGGACTTTGAAACAGTGAGGAGAAATAAGTGAAGAAAACTATGAATATCTTTGGTGGTTGTGAAAATAGAGGAGATGGATATTAACATAGCTAAATTAAGAACCACGATTCATGTTGACGATGTCAAAGATTTAGAATAAAGGCTTTCTTGTTATTCCTCGACATTTTGGTGATGAGCAAGATGCATGAATAAGACATCTTTCTTAAAGAATAAATTTAATGCTGAGCAATAAGGAGTTTTTTGTAGAAAGACTTTTATGATTCTTTTTAATAAACTTATTACACTGAATCCTATAAAAATGCTCTGTATTTTAGACTTTTAATAGATAAATGGAATGACTATATATTTAAATTTAACATTTCCATTTAAAAAGCACACCAGGGTTCTAGGGTTCTAAAATTGGCTATGGAAGAAGGAAGCCATTGCCAAACCTTTTCTTTTTGAAACAGGGTTCAAAGTCTGACTTGACCGAGTCGCTCTTGACTCGGCCGAGTCGTCTCCAGAACGGCCACCACTGATCTGAGAACGAGACGCGAGTCGATTTATATGGAGGAAATAAATCGACGCAGGGCTGACTCGGGTATGACTTGGTCGACTCGGCCGAGTCCCGATACGAATCGGGTGGACTCGGCCGAGTCAACCAAGTCAGACCCGAGTTGGCCCCGAGTCAATTTATAAAAAAGAAAAAAAAATCAAACTTACATGGATCTAGGGCTCGCCCTCCTGTCGTCGCAGCCTGCCGGCCAACTGTTGCCCGCCAGCTATATTCATGAAGCAATTATGCCCTCTCCAATACTACAACGTAATCTTCATTTCAATCCATATCATTTTCAGGACAATAAGTTTGATTACTTATGAAAATGCAGGAACATGGTTTGGGCAGTGATGTTCCTTTGAAGGATCCAGATAGAATTGTCTCATCTTTTGCATTGCAATTAAAATATGGGCAGGATCCAAGTTTGGAATTGTTTTCAAGAGATCCAAGCAACACAAGGGAAGTCAGTCACAATGTCGAAGAAAACCCAACTGTTCATAGTTTGCAGGAGCTTCCTGATCTTGAATTTAAGCATCTTGGGAGTACTTTCAAGAAACTAGGCTGTTGCATGATGGAACTTGGACTTCAGATAGCACGAGTATGTGATAAAGCCATAGGTGATAGCGAGCTGGAGAAAAGCATTATAGATTCATGCACAGCGAAAGGACGCCTTATTCACTATCACTCATTGGTGGACAACATTATTCTCAAAGAGGCCAACAAGAGAACTAAAGGAATTACAAAAAAAGCAGGATCAGTCACACATAATTCTTCTGTTTCTGATGGGTCTAAAACATCAGGAAACAAATTTCTTTTTGAATTGGATAGGCATGTCCTAGATGAACAACCGAAGTTGGAAAATCTTGACCTGGAGAACAGTTCAGTTGAAACTAAATGTTGGGGAACTTCTTTCTCCAATCTGTGGCAACAATGGCATTATGACTATGGAATTTTCACTGTTCTGACTGCACCATTGTTTATATCACCTGTTGCAGCGGAAAAATGCACTTGCATATCAAGCAGTAAGCCATGCTGTTCTCCAGATGGGCATACGTACTTGCAATTGTTTGATGCTACTGAGCAGAAGATCCTTGTAGTGAAATCATCACCTGAGAGTTTTATTATTCAGGTAGGGGAAGCAGCTGATATCTTGTCTGGAGGTATACTTCGCTCCACTCTTCATTCTGTTGGCAGGCCTTTAGAAATCGAGGACTTAAGTCGGGAGACTTTTGTTGTGTTCCTGCAGCCGGCTTGGAACAAAACTCTCCCATACCCTAGGCACCTTCTAAACGCCGGAACAAGTCAAGGAAATTTGATTTCATACAATGGAAGATCTTTTTCAAAATCACAGCAGTTAGTGCAAGAAATTCTAAGAAAAATTCCTCCGCTTCCTTCCCGACTGAGAGATGGGATGACATTTGCAGAATTCTCGCGTGAAACTACAAAGCAATATTATGGTGGCAGTGGTACCCAGTCTAGATACAAGTGAATCTTCTAAAAATTTCACAGCTCGTCAAATCATTTACAAGGAATATTAATTTAAGTGACAGGATGAGGAGCTTGGACTGAGGTTACAAAAGCTAAAAGGTAGAGGAGTATTTTTGTGAGCAATCCACATTTACTCAGTAAAAGTAACAAGGCAATCAACAGATGAAGCAGGAAAAAAAGCAGAAAAAAATGCAGGTCTTGAAGACTTGAATGGATGAATCTAGTGTGGAGATGATCAAATTCTAGGTACCAGCAATGTCTTCTTCAACATTTGATTGCAGGTATTTATCTTGAGAAGCTTTATCTGATTGGTTTTATTCCTTCTACTTTGTTGTTATTACATGTGCTTCAGTACTTGTTGCCATATACCTGGAAACATAAAAGGATTCTTATTTCAGTCCACTCCAATCATTCCTATGATCGAAAGAAACCAATATGGAAAAGGCTTAGAGTAGGGTTCATGTATTAGGGGATTCTCACCTCATATGCTGCTAGGGACCTGCAATAGTTGGCATTGGTTAGTACAGTGCTGGTTGAACCACATTCACTATCTTTAATAGAAATATTGGATCTATCAAGCTTGAGATTCCATGGGAACTGATACCCATTTGCTGTCAAACCCACTTGAGAAGAAGAACGTTGCATCTTAACACCTCTAGGATTAATTCTTCCCTCTATTGATGGTCTCCGCCTGCTTGACTGCCTTTCATATGAGTCCAGTCTTTGCCTGGGGGCACTCTGAGATCGTGCCTTTGCTCTTGAAGACTGTGTATTGGCCATGTAATTTGGGAAGAAGGGGTAGTCAATAGAAGGATGGGTTGCATCAGGCATTGACACTGCTGAAAGGTAGTGGGGGCTGCTTTGTGCTGTTGCAAAAGAGAATTCTTCGAAATGTCCACTGCAAGCTTTTGGGCTTATATCAGTTAAGGCTGACAGGGATGGCGAGTATTGTTGTTGGATGTCCACCTTGGAAGGTGTTCTTGAACCATAATAGTGTATAGAATGTCTGTGGTCAATTCTTTCAGACTGGGGACTGGAATAGCTATTCCTGCTCTTTGAGCTACTTCTGGGTACACCAAGATCCATCTCCACGATTTTGATATTCTCTTCTGCATTCCTCTCCATCTCCTACATGTTTAATCATGAATTTCTCGTAAATTTAGCCTTTCATAATCCGGATACAACTCTAGATTTTAGGCTTATCTGTTTTCAAATATTATAATATTTTTGCATATGTGCATTCTGGTATATTCAAAAGATTCTAATCACATGCATGTCTCTACAGTTAATCCTCTGCTAAATTTTGTTGGTTAAAATTAAATGGTATCTCAACTTGAGTAATCAACCTACCTTTCCTCTTCACTATAGTTATGAATTTGAAGGGATACAGCCCTCAATGTATTTCCTTAGAATCATGTTTCTGTCATTAACAGGGTATCTCACATTTTGAAGCCCTGAGGAGGCGTGCAGATAGCAGCATATAAGATAAACATGTTGGAAATGCAAACCCTCTGACTCTAATGCAAAGTATCACTCATATTTTCTCTCTTTTTTTTCATAAATTCAGCAACAATAGTTTACAGGATGATAACTTACGCATGATTGCTGAAATTTTGGATGCTGCGGTGATCTTCTGTTATTTGGCAGCCGCTGTGAGCTATTTTGTGCTTCCTCTGCCATTTCTAACCTTTGGGTTCGAGCTCTGGCTTGAGCTGTCACCAAAGCTTGCATGCGTCGGAGGGTCTCGGTGGCTTGTCTCCTGACCAGGTGCCCCCTTATCAATGCTTGCAGTTTCACCAGTCCTTTCAAGGCACATAGAGCTTTCCTTGCCTGCAAAAAGAAATAAATCAGATGTCATCTCAGTTTGCTTATGTTACTGCTGTGATTTTATCTCATCTCTCTTTCTTCCTATAATTTTTTTTCATATTTATTTAAATCTACTATTTATGAAGTGCGAGCATTATTCAATTGTTCTTCCAAATGATCTTGGTGTTTTATACTTAGATCCATTATTTTTTAAAAATCCTTTTTTATTAAGCTTGCTACTCATTTTATGACCAATTCATATATACCATGAATTCATCTGAGTATAATTTTTTTCTTTTTTTCTTTTGTATCTATTCAAACACATCTGCATTATAAAAACTCAAGAAATCTTTAAATCACAGAAATGAATTTTTTAAAAGAGTTTTTAAGAATTTTCTGAGTACCTACAATCTCTTTTCCTTTTCTTTTCCTACTTTTATGAGATGCAATGTACTTATTCTAAAGTGAGAAATATCTGCTAATTAGGGATGACAAATCTGAATATTAGTATCCTCAATGGTGCTAATCACATTCAGCGTCACAACCAAAATATAGCATCTTCAATTGCATTTTCTATTCTACCTAGTCTCATGATGTTTTTCATATATGGACAGTTCAAAAAGGTCGGAGGGAGAGTACCAGATAAGATCGAAAATAAGCTTGGATCTTGAGGGCAGCAGCTTCCTTGATGGCTCTGCTTCTGCCACTACCACTGCTTGCGGCCGTCAGCCGTACAACTGCAGCTGCTGCCTGTGCTGCCGCCACAGCAGCATCTGCGGCAGCAGCAGTGGCCACTGCCACAGCCATTGCATGCCTCCTCTGCTCGAGCACCGACTCTGAAAGTCCATTGGTGGTGGCTGGTGCACTCACATTCAGGTCCATTGTATTCAACTCTTTTCCACCTGCTACAGATCTCCGAAAGCTCCACCTCTTCTTCTCCTTTGGGCTAGGCACTGGTATCGGAGCTGACTGGCTCTTGCCTGGCAATGGAGTTGATTCCGTTCCCCCGCTTTCCTGCTCCTTTTCCTTCTTGCCGGTTAGAAAACTTTTGAGCCATTTATCTATCTTCCCCATTGCTCATCAGAAACTTCTGCCAGTAATCTTCTCTCTTATAAATCTCGAGTTAATGCTGTGTTGTCATTATTATAGCCATTTGACCCAATTCTCCCCTCCTTCCTCTGTTTTTGTTATGACTTCTCTATTCAGTGGATGATCTGTTCTATTATTTGTTTATTGTCCTGTCCTCTGCAAGTTTGATCCATGGGTTGTCTTCTCTAAATTCCCCTACCCTTCTCACATAATGAGACCAATCTTCTTCTCCAGTGGTGGGGGTATTCTTGGGAAGTGGGGCAGGGATATTCTTGGAAGCTTACTGCTTAAAGATCAATGAAATGGGCCAGAAGCCATGTGGGTGAGGAGGTCATGAACGTGCGAGGGTTTCACACAATACTTTTTTCTGATGTCAGCGTCTCATGTAAAAGTTGGTTCCACCCTATGCGCCATAATCTTTGGGTTCATGTTTATATTCTATGTCTTTCCAGTCACTCACTTTTAGGTCTTGATCCTCAGTTATCTTCCGAGTAAACGGCGTTGATCTTGGGGGCCGTTTGTTTCAAAGCCCAAATTTCTTATTTTTGCCCAAGGTCAAATCAAGCATAAATCTTTTTAATTCACTGTAGCTACAGTAGGGGGCCAGAATTCACAGTGTTATCCTTCGCTGTACAACCGCAATGATTTTAGTAGGCCCCGCAAGAATTTCTCCCAACCAGTAAAGAAGTAACCAAACACACTGTTGATATCTGCTAGCTACAGTGGATTTTTCAAATTTTCACCCGTCAAATTGCAGCACAAATGGGCCCTTGGTTCCTCCACCTCTTCTGTTCCATTCCCGGCGTTTGATTTAGAGTTAATGTGGATCCAGATTTGATGCTTATATTAGTTATAATCATCCCATTGCCAGATTTGGATACGGGTAAGGTCCAATTTAGCTGAAGTACATGTCTTGTCTAGCTCTGGACAACCCAGCTGGCAGCTGCAGTCATAAAACTGTGAATTCATCACCAAAGTTACTCATTCAGTGTGTGGTAGGAAAAACTTGCTAAGTCTCCAATGGAGGGCCAGTAGATTTACCTTTTATCCTGCAGCATTTTTTTTTATGGGAAGAGGTTAAATTCTGTAGCTTCCTAGCTTACAGACACCAGCATTTATTATTCTTTCATAAAGGACAGTTTAACATTGTGTCCTTTAGTTCTGGTGCATTGTTGGCAAATGAATGGGAAGTTATAGTTGGCAATCGTACTCTGCCCTATCTGTCCATGTGTTTGGATTTGGGGGGGGGGTGGGGGGGTGGGGGGTGGGCGTTGGTTGCTTGTGCTTGTGTGCGCCCAATGTGAGTGGGCGTTGGTTGCTTGTGCTTGTGTGCGCCCAATTTCACATTCTTCCCTTTTTTACTTCTACATATATTTCATCTCTCTTTGTGGTCTGTGGATGAGGGCAAGTTATTGTATCTAGTCTGTCGTTTTCTTTTTTAATTAAGCCTTAAATTCTTAGAAGTTGAGGCCTTTATTGGTGCATTGATTTGCATGATACTAAAAATCTTGGAAAATCTTGATGGAATCCAGGGGACAACTGGGATGAGTTTCAATCTAAAATCCTACTGATTTATAAGTGTTGCTCAAATTCTTGCTTCTCTTTCCTCTAAGTGAAGAAAATGAGGAGCAAGTTACAAGTTCCTTCTACCTTCTCTCTCTGCTGTATCATGTGTCTCCACCAAATGACAGAGTAGTTGGATTCTGATTTTGCTTTGCCCCTCATCTACCTATTATGATTCTCTTCTACTTTCTGCATGCTCAGGGATCCTGCTCAAGTTTTAGATTTAACATTGCAATCAACTTGCTTTCAACAAGAAATCATGTGCACATTATTAGCATTAGAAATTGATCCTATCCTTTGCCAAAGACGCTGATTTTGCCTTGGGTCTCCGGCTGTATTGAAATCCCCTTCTGTAGTACATTTTTGAGAACAAAAAGAAATCCTATGCAATCCCAAGGCCAGCTTCATGAGATGCTCTCTCACTTGCTCTCTTAAGATTTCAGCGGGGAGCATCCACGAGTAGGGATCTGCTGTGGCCGTTTGAGGTGCGGCCTCCATGTGGCACTATTCCCTTTCTCGATCCACGCAAACATTGTGCCACTTGTAAAGATCAAAGGAGCAGGGACCTCTACAATTTACATTTACCAGAAAATTTAGATTCATGCAAGAGGAATAAATTTCATTTTTCGTTTTGTGTAACTTAGCTGTATACACTTGTGGGAAAATCTCACAAGGTTGTGGTGGATGAATCTCCGTCATAAGCGACTGAATACTCCCTGATCTGACCTATCAGAGCACATATAGAAGAGACACCTTTCTGATTAGGAGCATCGGTATGGTGTCGGCCTAAGACTTTCGGGTGTGAGAATCAGTAGTCAGAAAGAAAAGGTGAAAGGACCGAGCAGAGAGAAACTGTCGGTGTATTTTTGCGCTGGTACTAGCACAATGAACTACTGGTATAAGTTGGTATAGACTAGTACAGGAAACTGCTAGTGTGGTGGTATGGACTGGCACGGGGTACTGCTTGTGTGGTGGTATGTGTGTATGCTCTGGGGATTAGGGATGCGACCTCGTTTCTCCTTGGAGAAGAAGAATTGTATATACCTTACAAGAGATGCTGGCGTGGAAGCAGAATTGACGGACTGCAATAACTGTACGATTTTAGACGTGCTGAATTTGTTGTAACGGCTGTGATCACTGGCGCTGGTTAGTGGGATTGCATGTTGAGAAATCTACTGTTGTCAGTAATTGCCGCACTGAAAGGGGCGTACCACGTTATGAATGTAGGGAGGATGAAGCTACATACTATCGGCAGAGATTAAGGATGTTTTTTGAGCTTCAGGTTTAGAGTTGAAGTCTTCGGAACAGGAAGGGTCTCGGAGTGGAGAAGACCCTGAGAAGGTGAGCACTTCAAAGTGGTGAATGCCTTGGAGCGGTAAAGGCCTTGGAATGGCGGCGGGATAAGACTCTAGGTCGAGATGTCTTTGGGATGAAGGGTGGCTCCGGGAAGGTTGGATGCGGCTGTGGCTTCAGGTTGGATTGAGAGTTATGGATATTCTGGGAGAACTCTTCGGTAGTTTGGATACGTGTTATCATCTTGGTGCGGGTCAAATTTTGACCACTACAGATATCCCCGCTTCCCCACGGACGGAGTCTGCGGAATGGAAGTCGGGGGCGCAAAGTGGATCGGAGGGATTTTCAATGCCTTGAAATCACTTTGGCATTTGTGAGTAGAGGAATGTACGATGAATCTATTCAAATCACTGTGATCTTCTAGAGTTAATTGAAGATTGCACAACTGATTGCCAGCTATCACATTGATCGGCGAGATTTCTCAAAAGTTGCATCTTGTGTCTCTTCGAATCCTGACATCATTATGACTGAGATTGTAGGGTTTGATGGTTTGACAGCGATGATCAATCTTCTGCCTTTACTATTGACTTGAAAATCTCAGGATGTAGGCTAACTTTTCAGAGATTGAAAATTTGAAATGAAACCAGTTTGACTTCTTATCTATCTATAAGTAGAGAGATTTGTGGGAGAAAATCATCTTTCAAAACCTCTTACTTCGAAATCCTAACTTCTTCTTTCCTTACTGAGCTGTCATGTCCTCCTCTTTCCTTTCGTTAGATGGAGGAAGAAAAATGAGAGAGAGGAGGAAGAAGAAATGGTGATCAAGTTCTCTTTTCTAGGGAGTCTGGGTGGTGCGTTACATTAGTCGTTATGAAGGGGCTGTTATGGCACATTAGTCGCCGTGACAGGGTGCCTCCGCTAGATGGGATGTGCAGGACGGATGGATGTGCTTCTGGTTTTGCTTAACCTAAGGGACACTACCTTTTCCCCTAGGGGCTTGGAGTCTTTCTGTTGATGATTTGGAGTCTCTCCGTTGGTAATGCCACTTCTCCTGGTGGTACTGGGGTGCAGACGTGATTTCATCACTGTCAGAGCCCATTTTGTCAGACACCACTGCTGCCCTTCCGGAGGGCTTCCTGAGATTTATCATTCTTCTTCCAATGTGAGGGGGATTGTGGTGCCGGTCGGCCGCCTTGGAATCGTGAGGGACTGCGAGGGAGAACGTATTCTTGGTTGACACATTCTTTCCTACTCATTTTCCTCAGCTTCTCGGTATTCTCTTCACTTATGCTGGGATCTTCGGACGGTGGCGTGAACAAAGGGGTAGTACCTTTTGGTAGATGTTCCCCCGTGATTCCGAGTATGTCTTCGGAGTTCGGAGGTGAGGCGGGACTAGTGGGATGGACTGGACCGTCTGAATCTGGATCTTCTGCATTCCTTTTTTCAAAAATATAAACACAAAGATGTAATGAAATTATCTTATATTATTCTTATCAGATGTAATCAAATAAACGTAATAGAATGGTATTCAAAATGAAAATATTTTTAGAATGAAAATATTTTTTGGAATGGAAATGGTTTTGTTTAAATTTTGCTCAGCTTGTTTTTACCATTGACTTTGGAATTGGTATGACCATGCCCCTTTAGAGTGTTGATCACTGATCAGTTGGCATCGGGTATCAGGGAATTGTGCTGTTGTTTCCTAGTAGGGCAAATGCCATCATGGTACCTACAAATTTTTGGATTCTGAGTGGCGGAGATCCTAACAGCGGAGTTGGGTTCACGATCGTCTCCGAGTATGGGTATTCTCATCAGTGGAGTGGTGAAATTGGTAGGGCTCTCAGAGGGGGAAATCCCTACAACAGAGTAGAGACTCCGAGTGAAGGACACCCCACAACAGAGAGTTTCGACTGCCTGTAGATTAATCGAGAGGGAGTCCATAGGCTGGTGCTTCCGTTGCCACCTCCGAGTAGGGGACACTTCCACATCGAGACGTACAAGTATCAGGGATTCTGATGGGGGACTCTCCCATTAGTGGGAGGAATGGAGTGTAAACACAGGGATGTAAGGGAATATCCTGTATTACTTATGTTAGATATAATGCAATAAACATAATGAATACCATTGGAATAAAGGTGGTTCATGTTTCGAGTTTACCTGGTTCATATTTGATACGGTCATACCTTTCCAGAGCCCTTAATCTCTATCCCCGGTGGGGTTGGTTGGTTATGGAGTGTCTGGTGAGTTTTCGTTGTTATCTCCGAGTGGGCATAATCCCATCACAATGCCTGCAACTTTCGAGGACTCTGCGAGAAAAAAAAATCTCTGCAACAGAGTAGAGACTCCGAGTGGGGGACACTTCCATAGCAGAGGGTTTCGACTGCTCGTAGACTAATCGAGAGGGAACCTGTAGGCTGGTGCTTGTGTTGCCATCTCCCAATGGGGGCACTCTCATAACCGGACATTCAAGCGTAAGGGATCTGACAGGGGCACTCTCATCAGTAGGGCAGGAACTCCGAGCGGGCCCCACAACGGAGGGTTTCGACTTGCCTGATTGCTAATCGAGAGGGAACCCGTAGGCTGGTGCTTTCTTTGCTGTCTCCGAGTGGGGGACACTCCTACAACGGGACGTATAAGCGTCAGGGATCTGATGTGGGACACTCCTATCAGCGAGTGGTGAAACAGTTAGGAGTAAAGATACATTTTTTTTCATAATATAGGATAATATACACAGGCTTTAAAGGAAATTCAAGGAGTGTAATTTGGTTGAGATACTTCCCTATTCTTGTAGGAGGAATCGGGTCATTCAATTGCTTTGTGTTGAGTGATTGCATGTAGGAGGCGGAGCGCTTGGCTATCCTACGTCAGAAAGTACTTCGGGAGTAAGAACATACTCTTTGAGGAAGCCTTGTCGGACAAGTTCTTTCAGGCACTGCCAGAGGCTTTTGCAGTAGATGATCTTGTGTCTCTTGCTATCATGGTAGGAATAATAATTTCCTTCTCCGGGAAGTGCAGGGTCGTGTTGGATCAACTTCGGGCATCTTACCACTCTTGGTCCTTGATGACACTGAAGACCTCGTTGAGGGAAAGCCTCAACAGGCTGAAGTGTTGTTCCACTGCCTTGCTCGGAGTGGATTCGGAGAGAGAATTGGGAACACCTGCTTCTTGAAGGCGGGTTGCCCCCGATTCTGGTTGCTGGCGTGGGTCGGAGTCTCCGCTACGAGTTCGTCCTATCTCCGTCATTGCTGCGCTTGAGAGAGTAGTTGACTGAACTCTTCATAGCCTTCTCCAACTGAATATAAGGCTAGGTCTGGGACAGAATTTCACTAATCTGAGTGACGTCGTGCTTCAGTAGGTGATTGTACATGGGCGAGAGACCTGCAATCCGCTGATGAACGCGAGTACAGATACATTTTCACCACAGTTGGGAACTTTGGCAAGCTGGCTCTAAAAACAGTAGATGTAGGACTTGAGGCTATCACTCTATCTTATTTGACAGAGAGGGGGTATTGTTGTTCTTCTTGGCCTATCGGAGGGAGGATTATTGAGTGAGGAACGCCTCGATTACCTCCTCGAAATTGTGGAGAGAATGTGGCGGCAGGGAGTAGAACCAATTTGAAGCCATGCCTTTCAGACTAGACGGAAAGGTTAGACACATGAGGGCGTCGTTGTGGGAGACGTGTTGAACTGGATCACTCACTCCGGAATAGTAGTCGAAGATCAGGGATGAGAACTTCTTCAAGAACTTGCACTCCAAGATTTTTTCGTAGAGAGGGGAGTAGGAGACTTGGCAGTAGCCCGTTTCGGCCCGCTTCGAAGTTGTAACTTGGCCTCCTCGATTCACCTTTGGATTATCTTGTTGAGGGCTCAAAAGTCGGAGGATTCCTCGATCTTTCTCCGAGTCTGGTCGTGTTGAGCTCCTGCTTGGAAATGAGGTGAATTAGCTTCGTTATTGAAGTAGTCTTCGTGCAAGGGAGACGTCGATCCAGACGGCCTCAGCTTCATGATGGGCGCATCAATTCGGGTCTCTCCAACTCCAGGTCGGTTCTCTAGCTGATTCTATACCTAGATTCTCTGGAGGGTAGTATTCTGTGCCTGAAGCTGGTCGTTGAGTTGTTTCAATGCTTCCTGTTCACAGGCGGCTCTCTCTCGGTCGAGGACCGCTTGCTTCCAGTCGCGATCTGGCTACTCTTGCTGCTCCTTCATCTCCTATTTCATGTCGGCAAGCATTTGCAGGATTTGGCCTTCGAATAATGGCGGTTGAGCACTGGTGGCTTTCCCCTGAAGTGAGAGGAGCCCAGTGTCTTCGGTGGCATGCTGTCGATCAATGACAGATAGGGGGAATATGCCTTGGGCGGTGCTGTTGATCTTGCTTTTTGAAGGGACCGCTATTGTGGGCGATGATTTGCTTTCTCGGGACCATTAATGCTAGGGAAGAGGCTTTTTTAGAAAGATTTTGGGTTGGATGGGAGGGAAATCTTGAGTATAACTCAACTCTCAATAAAAGCACTAGTTAGTGGTGGGAAAAATCTTACCAGGTTGAGGTGGATGAATCTCCGTCACAAGTGACTGGATGCTCCCTGATCTGACCTGCCAGAGCACACAGAGAAGGGACACCTTTCATATTAGGAGCACTGGTGTGGCGTGGGCCTAACACCCTCAGGCGTGAGAATCAATAGTCGGAAAGGAAAGGTGGAAGGATCGAGCAGAGAAAAACTGTCGGTATGTTTTTGGGATAGACCAGCACAGGAAACTGCTAGTATAAGGTGGTATGAACTAGCATGAGGAACTTGTAGTGTGGTGGTATGGACTAGTAAGGAGAACTGCTAGTGTGGTGTATGGATTAGCACGAGAAACTGCTAGTGTGGTGGTATGTGTGTGTACGCTCTGGGGATTATGGATGCGACCCTTTTTCTCCTAGGAGAAGAAAGATTGTATATACCTAACAGAGATGCCGACATGGAGGCGGAATTGGCGGACTGGTATGTGGATTTGTTGTATAGGCTGTAATCATTGGTGTTGGTTGGTGGAATTACATGCCGTGAAATCTAGTTGGTTGGTGGGATTACATGCCGTGAAATCTACCACTGCTCATAACTGTCCGCGCTGAAAGGGGCATTACACGTTATGAATGTGGTGAGGATGGAGCTGCATACTGTCGACGGAGATCAAGGATGATTCTGTTGTTGGAGTTTCAGGTTTAGAGTTGAAGTCTGCAGAACGGGAAGGGTCTCAGAGTGGAGAAGACCCTGAGGAGGTGAGGACTTCGGAGTGGAAAAGGCCTCGGAGTGGTAAAAGCCTTGGAATTGCAAAATGAGGCTCCGAATCGAGATGTCTTCGGGATGGAGGACGGCTTTGAGAAGTTTGGATATGGGCAGTGGCTTTGGGATGGTTTGAGAGTTGTGGATGTCTTGGGAGAACTCTTCGATAGTTTGAACACGTGTCATTATCTTGGTGCAGGTCCAATTTTGACCACTATAATACTCATTATTACATAATATAATGCAATATCCAACTTCCGATATATATATATATATATATATATATATATATATATATATATATATATAGAGAGAGAGAGAGAGAGAGAGAGAGAGACTAGGATCCTTGGGGGAGGATTATGGCTGAGATTCTTTCAACTCAAATACAAGCTCATGACATCCAATATAAGATCCATTCCGTTGAAGTTGATCTACATTACTTAAAGTAGGTATAAATAAAAAATCATGTATTTAAATATTTTTTGTCCATGCATCAATTAGAGACAAAATAAACGGCCGAAATAGTGAGTTGGTTAGTTTAACGGTGTAGAATATTTGAAATCTAATAAAAATTGATATATGAGGGTTTTTAAGTGTTTAGATCATGATGAAATGGTCGGATCAAGAATTTGTATGTCTAAAAAACGTAGGTCAAAGCAATATGCTATTTTCGATCGTTCATTTTGCGCTTACTTGATGGATGAGTAAAAAATATTCAAAATATATGATTTTTGATTTTTAGTTTTGAAATAATATAGATCAACTTCAATGGAGTGGATCTTGCATTCGGATGTCTTAAGATTATATTTGAGTGGGAATGATTCGGCCTCGAATCCTTTCAGACTGGCACAAGTCTATTTCTCTCTATATATTTAGACTGTTTGTTAGGAATCATCTCACCTACTTGGATCAATGGCGACAAAGGATCAGGGAGTGAGCAGCATCCAATATCGCGAGCATACACAATATACTAGTCTAAAGGGCACACGCATGTGAGCTTTTTTTGAGACACACTCAGGCAATCATTGTGGGTTGAATACTCTGAGCAGTCTGCTGTGTTCCTCTCTTTGGTAGAGCACCTAGAATGACCACCGTTCATTCCAAGATTTTTCATTTGCTGCTCATGCCATCACTGATACTGTTAAGCAATTGCTGCTCATACAAACTCTACTTGAAACTCTACTTGAAGATGTTATCATTCCGGAGGAGATCGAAAGGCGTTTCGATCGCAATTTGCGATCATAATGCTGTCGATCTCCATTATTATTTTGTTTCTTGTTTTCTTTCTTTTGTTGCTCGTAAATCTGTTTATTCTAGAGTAATGCTTATTAGACTCGGTGTTTAATCCTAATTTACAAGATAAAGATAATTTTTCTTACTGTTTTATCCGAGCGAGTTGGAAAAGGATATGATAGTGATACCTAACTATTTACTACATATTTATGTAGATGTAAATAGCAATAACATGATACTAAAAATTTACTCCTTACCATATGTTATTTTATACATTAGTAGATTTAGTCCTGTGCCATGCACGTGTGATTTTTTTTCTTTTAAATTATTAGATGATTTCTAATTTATACATATATTAATCTAATATTTATTTATTCAATATAATTTTACATATTATCCATCTAATTTTATTTATGAGAAAGATATTCAATGAAAAAAATGAAGGGAAGGAAAAAGGAAAGAACTCAAAAATGATAACTAAAGAAATTAAAATAGAACATACAGTTATGGAAATCGGGCGGGGGCGGGGGCGGGGGGGGGGGGGGGGGGGGGTGTGGGGTGTTTGGGGGGGCAAACCCACTGTTTGGCTTTATATTTCCTTAAACTCTTTTCTTTTCATATATTGCCTTAAATCCCCTTATATTTTGGTTTTTTTTTGGCAAATTTATTTCTGATTTTACCCCTGATTTTGTGGAGAATATTGTTTTATTCTTTTGACAAATTCATATAATTCATAAGTATAAGTTATAAAAAGTTGCAGCCCACCCTAAAATTTATTCTAGTTTCGCCTGGTGGAAATCCCACTCATATCAGAATTGCCATGAATATCAAGCACTCTAGAAAAAAAAAATATATATATATATAATTCTAGGATGGTAGCTAGTTAAAATGCAAAGCACCATAGGAAAACCATGACATACCCATAGGTCTGCCCAATTCAACCTGTTGTGCGCACCGACAACAACCAACAGAGAATCCTCAGATCTCCAGCACAAAGAACAGCCCAAATCACACGAAGAACACACAATCGCAAACAACAGATCTAACGAGGTTCGGCCTCAATGCCTACGTCCTCGGGGCAATCAATGGAGAGATTTCTATTAGGAAGATGATTACAATGGCTCTAAGTCTCTTTGAATGCAAGAGAACTTAGGGTTAATACTTTTTCGCAGAGATACAAAACCCTAGGATCAACATAGGCTTAAATACCTCATACAGCGGATCAGCAGATTTAACCCATAACCCGACTGTCGGTCGATCTGGCCGGTCGACCGACTTCCTTATACCGGTCGACCGCGACGGTCGACCCAAGAAACCCGAGAGTTGGGTTTGTCAGTCAGGGTTTCCGGTCGACCGGGCCGGTCGACCCAGAAAACCCGAGACTTGGGATCTGTCAGTCAGACACTGCGGTCGACCGGGCCGGTCGACCGCTCCAACCTCTGTGCATGTGTGCACGTCGGTCGACCGGGCCGTCGACCGACCATCCTGTCTTCTGCTGCTGCTGCTATTTCCTGCCGCTGTCCCTTTGCCTCTCATCGTCGACTTCCTTGGCGATCTTCGACGGCACTTGGCACTCTTCTACAGCTGCTTGGCATGGCATCTCCTTTAATATCATCTCTCCTCCAACAATTCTCCACCTCGGTGAAGATTTCTAAATCTGAGCCGAACTCCAACGAACCCCAGTCCATCACCTGGCGAAATCGACACACGATCTCGGCGAAATCGACACACGATCTCGGCTTGCGCGCACCGGTCGAAATCGACACACGATCTCGGCGAAATCGACACACGATCTCGGCTTGGAATCTTTAGCTCATCTATTCCTGGAAAACATAGCACATGCCTTCCCTGCACTTCACCTTAGGAGAATTTTCATACCTGCCGATCACTAACCGTGGCTCCCTCTCTGCAACTTCACGACCTCACGAAGACTTCCTTATGAGCCAACACTGACTCTCCACTGACTAGCTCTATCTAGTCTACCTGTCTTCCACTGACGGTCCAACCAAGTCTGCGTAGAACACACCCAAACATCATCGGCTTCAACGGATGCACACCACTCCTTATGCAAGCTCAACATCTTCTAACCGGAAGATAAACCTGTTCATCGAGATCACACCATCTCACCACTACGTGAGATCCAACTGGCCACACCACTTCACCTCTACATGAAGTCTCTTCACCACTACGTGAAGTCTCTCCATTTCTACTTGAAGCTTCAATAGGCCACAACTCTTCACCTCTACGTGAAGATCCAAAATAACATCTCGAGAACCCAAATAGCTTCATAAGAGTTGCATCACCAAATGGCTGCGCCTTTACGGCTGCCTACGTACCTTTGCCCAAAAAGATCAAGCCAACCGTAGTTCATTAAAATGAGCTTCAACAAGCTCAAACAATGGTACCTCTATTTGCAGCAGCGAACCTGTCTGACTGAGTCATATGAACCTCTTCCCGACCATCATGGAGAGCAACGGCCTTCAACTTCAGCTTGTCACAACCACAAGCTTGAGATTCATGCTTCTTTCTCCACAAGCGTGGCTTCATCTTAGTTCCAATGGCTGCAAATAACTCGACATCCTCAACAATGTCGTCAACCTGTTCAGCATCACCTTTGATATCACGAACTCCACCCGGTGTCACCTCCGCTGAAGTAGTATCCTTTGATGCCGAACCAACTAGAGATGATGGAGTAGCATCAACCTCCACCCGCTGCAATCCTTCCTTGGTCTTCGTCCTCTCCACCTGCTGAGAGACAGTGGACTTCAACACTGAAGTCTCTCCAAATGTGACATGCCTGCTCATCACGATCTTCTTGTCTTCGGGGTCCCACAACCTGTAGCTGTTTCCCTTGACACCCAAATAGACAAACCTCTTTGCCCGCGGATTCACCTTGCCACTCTTGGCACTGAAGTAGGCCGGACTTCCAAACTCCCGCAGAACACCATGACCTTGAGCAACTTCTCCAGACCAAATATTCAGTGGAGCTCTACCTCCAATTGCAGTCGATCTGTTCATGAGATGGCTAGCATACTCAGTCGCCTCAGCCCAAAACGACCTGTCTAATCCTGCATTAGACAACAACCACCGAACCTCCTCCAGCAAGGAACGGACTACATCTTTAGCCAACCCATCTGTACCTGTTGTGAAGTGAGTTGCAATCCCTGTGTTCTGACCAAATTGTAGGAACTGGTACATGTCCTTTCCAATATTACCAATATGAAGCTCCTTATCTTCCTACCTATCTGCCTCTCCATTCTTCCTCTCCACTTCATCAACACATCTAGGGCTTCTCCCCTTTGTCTCATCGGATATATCCAAACCTGCCTAGATGAACCATCAATAAACGAGACAAAGTACCTGTGACCTCGAAGCGATGCCGTCTTAGCAGGTTCCCATACGCTCATGTGAACACAATCAAGAAGATCTTCATTTTGATGAGTACTGGTGCTGAATCTCACCTTCTTCTTGTCCAGAACGCTGTGTCCACCTTCCAACTTACAGGTAGCAGCACCTTTTATTTCCTTCTTTGCAGGAGCTCGCAAAGACTTTTCTTCTTTCTGTCCGACCTTTCCCTGCCAAACTTCCGGGCCACCTTTATCTGAAGAACTCGAAGTCTCCACCTGATCTATCATCATACTACCCTTCAAGTAGTAAAGATTTCCTCGGCGGACGCCCTTCATCACCACCATCGAGCCTTGATCATCCTGAGATCGCCATCTCGAACAGATATCACCATGCCCGATGCTTCCAAAGTGCCAACTGAGATAAGATTCCTTTTTAGATGAGGTACATACCTCACCTCCTTCAACTCTCGAACTATCCCATCATCCATCTTGATGCGAACTGTACCCATCCCTTCTATATTACACGGATGGTCATCTCCCATGACCGTGTAAGATCCATCCAGCTTCTCAAAGCTAGAAAACCAGGCCCTGTTCGGGCACACATGATAGGTGGTTCCGCTATCCAAGATCCACTCAGCACTATCTGAGTTACTAATAGTAGGTGTAGTAACCGAGAGAGAGAACACTGAAGAGTCATCATCCGATCCATCTGCCTGTGTGAGATTCGCCTCGGTCTTTGACTCCACCTTCTTATCTTTGGCCTTAGGGCATTCTGCTTTCCAGTGTCCTAGTTCCTTGCACAAGGCACACTGATTCCTCTTCAGATTTCTGAAACCCGGCCTGGATTTCGATCTTCCTCTAATCTCCTTTCCCTTCCTTGATGAACCTCTGCCTCTTACTTCCAATGCCTCCGCCGATGACCCTGACTAAGAAGGATGCCTCTCCTTCTTCCTTGTCTCATAACTCATCAGTGCAGACGACACCTCATCATAATCCAAGCTCTGCCTTCCATTAATGAAGGTCAGTGTGAATGTCTCGTACTCCTCTGCAGGAAGTGAATTCAGAAAGATGACCGCCTTATCTTCCTCATCTACCGTGACATCCACATTTAGCAGATCTGTAAGAAGCTTCGTATATCGGTTGATGTGCTCATTTACTGTGCTCCCCTTCTTCATCCGAAACTGATACAGCTTACTCTTAAGCTGCAACCTGGACTCTACACTCTTCGTCAGGTACTTCTTTTCAAGGGTTTCTCACAGTTTCTTCGCTGACGTCTCATGTTGCACAAGTATTTTATGTCTTGTGACAAGCATGACCGTATCAAGCCACATGCCGATCTGTTCATCTTCGCCCAGTCTTCATCAATGATAGTGTTCTTCTTCTTCGTCAATAGGAGAGTGTCTTCGAGGTTGATGCATTCAGCGCATCCATAACCTCGCATCTCCACATACCAAAATTGTTAGTCCCATTAAACTTAACAACTTCAATCCTTGGGTGATTGTTCATTGCCTTAACAGATGCAGTTACTTCTGCCATTGAGATTTCCTGATCCTCTATCTACGCGGAAGATCAACTACCTTGAAATAGATCTATACACAGATAAAAAAATATGATTTTTTACCTGTCCCACGAAACCCTAGATCGAGTTTCTCACCAGATCTACTCCACCACGGATTCAATGAGCCCTCCTTGAGTCCTTCTGAGATCGACACACGATCTCCTCGAACACCCAATACCTCAGATCTGAGATCGACACACGATCTCCACCGGATCCGATCTCGAGCCCTTCGAATCCTCAGAAATCCCAAGTGCAACCCGGATGCTCTGATACCACTTGTTGTGCGCACCGACAACAACCAACAGAGAATCCTCAGATCTCCAGCACAAAGAACAGCCCAAATCACACGAAGAACACACAATCGCAAACAACAGATCTAACGAGGTTCGGCCTCAATGCCTACGTCCTCGGGGCAATCAATGGAGAGATTTCTATTAGGAAGATGATTACAATGGCTCTAAGTCTCTTTGAATGCAAGAGAACTTAGGGCTAATACTTTTTCGCAGAGATACAAAACCCTAGGATCAACATAGGCTTAAATACCTCATACAGCGGATCAGCAGATTTAACCCAGAACCCGACTGTCGGTCGACCGGGCCGGTCGACCGACTTCCTTATACCGGTCGACCGCGACGGTCGACCCAAGAAACCCGAGAGTTGGGTTTGTCAGTCAGGGTTTTCCGGTCGACCGGGCCGGTCGACCCAGAAAACCCGAGACTTGGGATCTGTCAGTTAGACACTGCGGTCGACCGGGCCGGTCGACCGCTCCAACCTCTGTGCATGTTGTGCATGTCGGTCGATCGGGCCGTCGACCGACCATCCTGTCTTCTGCTGCTGCTGCTATTTCCTGCCGCTGTCCCTTTGCCTCTCATCGTCGACTTCCTTGGCGATCTTCGACGGCACTTGGCACTCTTCTACAGCTGCTTGGCATGGCATCTCCTTTAATATCATCTCTCCTCCAACACAACCCCCCAACACACATAAATTATATACTTTCTCGAAAAGAACATTTTAGCATCACTTTCTTTTGATTTTTCTTGCCTCACACTTGTCAAACTACTCTTTGAATTTTGGGGATAAATATTAAGAGGGCAAATTGAATTTTACACAATCTGAAAGCATTGGTTTTCTTGATGCACTTGACTTTCTCTTATCTCTCAATTATTTTTCTCCTTGATTGAAGAATGAAGATGCAGCCTTTTCAAAATGTATATATATAAATTCAAACTGAAGTAGTTTTCTTCTTGTGTCTTCGAACAAGTCTAAAGCCTTTTAGAGCGAAACCATCACGCTCTTCGCATGAGGGGACTAGTTCTCTCTCTCAATGGACGTATCCTTTGCCAGTAGAAGTCAAGGAACGTTCCCTCCAAAAAATTAAAAAATAAAAAGAAAAAGAAGTCAAGTAACAAAGTCTTAGCTTTCTTTGTCCTGAACACCACTAATTAAGGGCATGTTTGTTTCTTAGAAGAGAGAGGAAGAGAGAGAGGAGGATGTTAGAGATATCAATGATAATACGTGACTTACGTAAAACATTTGATGTATGTGAAAGACACCCCTCATGAAATCAAGTAGATCCTAAAAGCTCTTCATGATTATAGGAACACATGAGACTCATGAGATTCATACACCATGTGTTTTTCATTCCTTCTCTCAGTCAATGTTTTCTTTTTTTTCTCTCAGTCAATATTTTCCTATTGTATTTACTAAATCAGTGTAAACATGTGACCAATATGTGTATATATATACAACCAAGAATCATAACTAATGGTATCTTGTCTTTAAACAAATAAGTCTTCTTCTTCTTCTTTTCTTGGTATCAGAGCAACTCCTGTACCATGTCGAGCATTTCCTCTTCATCTTCCTCACCTCCATCCAAACACTTGCATCCATGGTTACTCCCATTCCTAACATCACTCACTTTCTAAATGTCAAACTCGACAAGAGAAACTATCTACTGTGGCGTTCCCAATTCCTTCCTCTTCTCAAGCTCCACGATCTCGAAGGCTTCGTTGACGGAACCTCTCCGTGTTCGGTCCGGTCCTTCCTTCCACCGAGAAGGATGCTCAGCCTACTATCAATTTAGAATACACTCGCTGGATCAATCTTGATCAGATGCTCTTATGTGGCTTATCTCCTCGCTCACTGAGGCTATAAGAACTCATGTCGTCGGCCTGACCACATCTCGTGATGTGTGGTGCTCTCTGGAGCGAATCTTTGCGTCACCCTCCAGAGCTAGAGTGCAGCAACTCAAATATCAGCGACACACCATCAAGATGGGCACCTCTTCTATGTCAGAGTACATCTAGTCTGTCAAGTCCATCATGGACAACCTGGCGGCAGTGGCTAATCAAGTTGCCGACTTCGACCTCGTCTTTATCTTGCTCAGTGGTGTGTCTCCCGAATATGACTCGTTCGTCACCTCCGTCAACACACGAGTCGACCCTGTACTGTCAGAAGAACTCATCGCGTCATGCTTAGCCAGGATATTTATCGTGGGCGTGCTATCACTTCACCAGATTCCACAACCCTCATCCCCCTTCTTCTGCGGTTCATACTGTTTTTCGCACTCCAAACTACCATTCAGCTCCATCTTCTTTCCGTGGTCGTGGACGTGGCCGAGGCATGAAGAGCGGTCGTGGTCGTGGACGTTTCTTCTTACCGCCACACCAGTCCGCCGGTGGCCGACCTCAATGCCAGATCTGCAATTGTTTTGGCCATTATACTAACCAATGCTACAATCGTTATGATGATTCGGCTAGCCCAACTGCTCTTCTCCACTCTTATGGGAATAGTCCAGTCGATCCCAACTAGTATGTTGACTCCGAAGCCACTCATCACCTAATGGCTGACATTGCGAATCTGACGGTTCACTCCAAATATGAAGGCCCCGACAGAGTTCGCGTAGTTAACGGGACATGTTTGCCTATCCGAGCTATTGGTGCTTCTTTATTGTGTTCTCTTGTTTCTTCCTGTCTTAAAAACCTTTTACATGTTTCTGATATCACCAAAAATCTTCTGTCTATTAGTCAATTTACTGCTGCAAATAAAGTCCTTCTTAAATTTCACCCTGACGCTTGTTTTATCAATGATCTCTCCACTCGGAAAACTCTACTGCGGGGACAATTAAGGATGACCTGTATGTCTTCTCCCCTGGGAATCATAACTTCACCGTCTCTCCCTAGGCTCTTCTCGGTGAGCATGCATCTTCTTCCGTCTGGCATGAGCGCCTAGGTCATCCCTCCACCAGAGTTGTCTCCAGTGTTTTATCTCAGCATCAGCTTCCTTTCCTCCTTGTTCGTGCTGGTACTCCTCTCTGCATCCCCTGTCAGTAGGGGAAAGTCACCGTCTCCCTTTTTCGTCATCTTTCACGATTGCTACTGCTCCTTTAGAGCTTATTCACTCCGATCTATGGGGTCCGTCTCCTGTGTCCGCTGTAAGTGGTCATCGTTATTATATTAGCTTTGTAAAATTCATGTGGAAATTGTTTTTGGACGTTCCATTATAGCACTCCAAACTGATGTGGTGGCGAGTTCATCAAATTTAAACCTTACTTGTCTTCTCAGGGTATTGCTCATCGCTTATCCTGTCCACAATACTAGTGCCCAAAATGGTACTGCAGAAAGAAAGCACCGCCACCTTGTCGAGACTGGCCTTACTCTTCTGGCTCGGTCAAACGTTCCATTCCATTACTAGCCTTATGCTTTCCAAACCGTCTTATTTCTCATCAATAGAATGCCCACTCCCGTCCTCCATAATCTATCTCCCTACCATAAATTATTTCATAAAGCACCTGATTACCTTTCCTTACGAATTTTTGGTTGTGCTCGCTACCCTTATCTGCGTCCATACCAAACTCATAAGTTTAGTTTTGGTCCAGTCAATGTGTCTTCTTAGGTTACTCGGCTTCGTATAATGGTTATCAATGTTTGCATGTCCCCTCTGGTCGTATTTACATCTCTCTGGATGTTGTGTTCGACGAATCTTCCTTTCCTTTCCATTCTCCTTTGCCCTCCCTCTCCCCCTACTCCCACGCCTTCACCACCGATCCCCATCTCCACGCCCCTGTTACTTCGATTGTTCCAATCCCTCTTCTCATGCGGGCCCCACCATTGACTTCTTCTCTTCACTACCACCTCCATCACATACTCCTTCTCCACCACCTCCACCAGCACCCGCCGATGAGTTCTCATCGTCCTCATCCTCAGGCTCTCCCAGTCCCCCTCCTACCAGGACCCACCATATGGTCACCAGAACACAGGATAACACCAGAACACCAAAGGTCTGGCTAGCCACCGGTATCCCATGCCTACTGTCTCATGGCCGACTTGGCCACCATTCTGTTGAACCCACATGTTTCACGTAAGCTTCTAAAGATCCCAAGTGGCGCCAGGCAATAGACACTGAAATGAATGCCTTGCTTAAGAATAAAACCTGGTCCCTTGTGCCATACCACCATACCATGAATCTGGCTGGTTGCAAATGGGTTTT
>JAVJIF010015889.1:0-81537 GCA_038442645.1 Agave tequilana
TTTATTTATTTTGTGCCTTTAGCTCTGGGATTTTGATTAGACAGTCACAAGCAAACGTTTCTTTCAGTTTTCCAAAACAAGTGAAGGCATATAGACAATGCATAATTACAACTTTTATGTAGAGGAGAAAATTATTGGTTATTATGAGTTGAGAAGATGAAAAATGCTTTGAGGTCAAGGAGGAGGAGGAAGAAGAGAAGACCGAGGTGGATTTAATTCTTTCTTTCAAAAAGAAGTATTATTTTGAGTTTCGCCCGATTCTTGTAGTCCAAATTCCGCTTGCATCAGGGTATACTGTTACTTCAAAAAAAAAAAAAAAAGTAGACTATTTCTTTTCCAAACAATAAATTAAGATGTCCAGTGAGATCTGAATCACCGGTATAGAATAGAAACGGGGTTGTGGAGAGTTCTAGGTTTTATAGTCAACTTGATAAAGACATATGCATACTTGTAGCATTGAAAAATGTTTGGAAAATCAAACCCCAAAGCCATCCTAAAGGGTAGATCAAAGAGACAAAGCTCTACTAACCACTCAGCACTTAGGCTTTCACTTTAACTTCTCTTTCTCATGTGCACACCTCTACAACAGCAAAAGGAAAGCTTTGATCCCCCACCATGGTCCCCATTAATCAAAAACCATCTCTAGGTGTTACTGGTTGATGAGTAACCTTTTCATTTTACCCTAACTGATATTTTTATTCTAAAGATGTTAAAAGGCAAAAGCACTCTAAAGTTTAGATGAAGGATGCTCATGCTTGCCTCATGATGTCACACATACAATAAGCACCATCCCCTCATGTTTTTTGCAGCTTTCTTGCCCCATAATTACATGGGAAGGAGGCAGGAAGAAGTTGGGACCTCAGTTCTTTAATGAGGGAAGACCTTTTGAATGCATTTGAATGGAATATTATATGCTAGTCCTAGGATAAGAAAAACCCTAGGATTCAATTACTATGAAAATTTGAGTACAAAACCCTAGCAAATTGAATGGACTAGGCTTGATGAATGCACGTGTCTTCTTAATACCTAGATCGGAGTAAACCTAACCCGACCCGACCCAACCGAACCAACCTGTAGTCCAATGAAGAGCTAATCAACAAGCTCTCTCTTGGAAGGACCCTCTGTTCGATCCAGCATAATGGCAATAAAACAATGAGAGATTCCTGTGCTTTGTGCATGTAATTTATGAGGGAATCAAAATGAGATCCTTTTCATAGTTGACTCTATGAAACTACATCTACATATCCAACCAGTGTTGTATTGTAACTAGATCAAAGTTGAATAAGCACAATTAAACTTGTTAAGTAACCGACAATCATGAATGCTGATGGTGTTTTGCCCTTAGAATAACTAAGTAGAATAGTTACAGTTTTGAATATCACAGTTTATTCATGTGCAGTTTGCTATAACAGAGATGAGATAATCGAATACAGAGTTTCCGTAATTCTATCACTTGTGTGGACCTTACTACACCTCAAGGAAGTCCAACAATCAAAGACAATAAAGGAGAAATTGAAAAAATTATGTAATTTTACATTGTAGGGATGCTTGACACAAGTTAACTGTAGTAAACCAGTGACATTAGGATACAGTTTTTACAACCGCTGTAATATTGAATATTGCAAGAAATTTCTAAGCATCCTAGGGGTCCAGTTTTGCACAACATGAATTCGAATACTCGTGATTCCTGACAATGTAAAGACATATAGGAGTGCAATAAAATCACACGAGGGTTCTAATTATCGGCAGAGCTCAAGTCACTTCTGCTTAGTTTTTGAATTATAGCTTCTAAAACTTTGATTTCGTGATCCTTCTTTGAGATCTCCTCCTGTTTTGAACGCAACTCCTCCATGTGTAGCGTGAACACCTCTGCAATCAACATCAAGAACGCAAACAACACGTGTCTTATTAACCTACCAATAATCATCATAAATTTGTTTCTCGAGCTTTCTTAGCTCGAATCGTGCTCCATGGCCAAACCCCACTTTGATGGGAAAAAAGATTCAATAATGATGATAACCATGACAATAAATGAAGAACTGGTGTGGTACTATGAGCGACCGTGGTTGAGACATCATTGTTGTTGTTTTGATCACCATTGTCATTGTCAGCAAATAAACATTCTGGGATCAGCACTGGAGTAGGACTTGGTCCAGAGAGCTCTAATAAAAGCAGATTGCCAAACTGTCGGGCACAGTGTCATCCTGATATTATCAGCTCTCAATAAGTTGGTACCAGTTACCAAATTATTGCCCAAGGCAACTACTACGAGCAATATGCTGCTTTGTCATAAAGCCAGTCACAGTAACGAAAAGAATGGTCATAAAGAACAGAATTCATCTCAGTTGCACAGTAGCAGCCTGGAACCAGCTAGTGGAATCAAACACCATCGACCATGTATAGACAGGATATTAAGTAGGAAAAAAAATCTGAAGCCATACTTGTAGTGTTTTCAAGCTCCCTTGTGACATCTTGTGCACGCAATTCAGCAGCTCGCTGAGCAGCCTCAGCCTGCCGTTTCTCAGTGCGAGCACGAGCCGCTGCTGCGATTGCAGCGTCAAGCTCACGTTCCAAAGTCTCTACCCTTTGCTCAAGAGTCTAGACCAACACAGAAAAACAAAAAGATAAGCTAAGTGCAACATCAAAAGTTCATATGCTAACTTAAAAATTGGATTATCAAATGCTTGCATGTTTTAATTGAAAGAACAAGTTGAATATAATCAACTGAATCCTATTGCTAGTCCACTAGAACTACATCATAATTCATAAAAATTTTGAATGAACTTTCTACAGTAATGTAATGGTTACCATCTATGACAGAAACTAGTAAAGAGATGCGTTCGTCAAAATACTTTTAACACCTACCCATTTCCAGCAATGTGAAACATAACAGAAGAAGAGCAAGAAGCAAAAGATAATAAAAGGATTCATGGTTTCTTCATTTGAAGAAAAGCTGCTCTCAAAAACTAACCTTCAAACTTTGGAAGGAGATGATAACTAAATTGGTTTCTGAACCATAAATCATACATTCCATTAAATTTATAACCCGCGCCCTCAGCCCTTCATTCGGAACCCACTTACTCAGAATAGTCATAAAAAACAAATTCCAGTGACAATTTTTTTCCAAGTTCACAAGAAACTCGTAGTGTTACAACAGTGTGACACTATCATAGTTTTACAATAGTGTCAATTTGCACCAATTTTCATTGAACTACTTACTCTCATAATTGTCATCAGGTAACTAACTACTATATATAATGCAAACTAAAATCTAAATTGGTTAATGCAATGGTTGGTCTTTGCTAACGTTACTCTAATATAAAGTTGAACTATAATATCTCTATTTTGAAATACAAGATTTAATAATAAATTGTAGTATTTTAATATATATGTATATGTTGTAATAATTATTATTTATTGTGTGAATTATTATTACTAATTGTTATCAATTAGTATTATTATTAGTGATTATTTTAAAATGTTATTAATATGTAATTTTATTAATGAGTATTGTTATTACTATGTGATATTTGAATGATATACTTTTGCCTTATATATTCTCTTTCATTTTATTTTTCCTTAGACCCCCATTTTCCATTTAACCATAATCAAATCCAAGTCCTATTCAAAATCATAATCTCAACTAACACTGTTTCAAATCAAATCCTGACTAGCTAATCTCTTATCTCTTCTCATTCATCCCCATTTCCCCATCTCATGGTCGTGAACCTCTTCACCAGCACCAACAACTGCATCCACCGCCTCCATCGCCCGAGTGCACCCACGGCCATCTCCGTCGCGCTCGTGATCACCCAACTCTCCGCCGCACGAGATCCACCGTGCTCCACCTCCACGGCAAGCTCCGCCGGCAAGCTCATCTCCACGCTCCATGCACAGAGGCCTCACTCTCCTCTAGCCAAACTCCACACAAGCAGCAGAGCTCCACCTCGACAGCGCCATGCCCATCTCCACCGAAACCTCCATCTCCTCCTTTACATCTCCGCCGGCAGCCTACCTGCACCCGTCACCGCGGCACCATCACTACCACCACTGCATGAGCCTCCACCTTATCTCCACTACAACCCAACAGTCGTGGCCTCGTTCTCCTCCGTCATCCCCTCCGGCAGCCCGTCATTCGTGCACCAGTCCGCCACAGCACCCACCCTACATGGCCGAGCCACAGCCCCAAGCCCTTGCCGGTTGCACCCCTCCACCACCACCTCAGCCTATTCCATGTGCAACATCATGGCAGCAGCCCTCTCACACTCCCCCTCTTCATTATGGCCTCGACAGCCCCCTCTCTTGATGCTGCTCTCCCTGGTCGTCCCCTCTACAGCCCAGCACCCGCAGCACCTCTCCAACAGCACATAGCCACCTCCCCGTGCTCCTCTCTCCATCCCCACGCCAAGTCATGTTGTGCCATGTAAGTGTATCTGGGCTCGGGCACACATGGTGCTATGTACTGGCCCATTCCAAGTTGGGCATTGTTTCTTGTTGGTAGGGTGTAGGCCTGGCTCTCTAGTCTCTTGAAGCCTCAGTTCTACACCTCGCCGGAGCCTGACTCACCAGGGCCAAGCCACCCCCTTTCTCCTTGCCGAGCTCGCTCTCTGCCTCCTCCGCGGGCCGTCGTCGACGGCCATCACCATGGCCGGCAACACCCATGCGTAAGCCTCCCTTTTATCTCTCTGTTTATGCAAATGATTATGTGTGTGATTATTTATATATTGTGTGTGTGCATTAATATTTGTGTGGGTGTATTTATGCTTGTGTGTGATTGTGTAAATAAAAATATGTGTGTTTAATTAAAGTGTGTGCAGGTGTATGTTTGTATGTATGTGCGTGTATAGTGTGTGTTTGAGTGTTGGCATGTATATATGTACATGTAGTGTATATGAGAGCGTATATGTATGTACGTATACTTGACTGTGTACATGTGTGTAGAGTGCATGTGTCGTGTGTGTCGTATATGTGTAGGTGTGTATATTTGTGTTCGTGTGAGTTCATGTGTGTTCAGTTGCGTGTTACAGCAGTTCGGACTCGTTCGTGTGATCCGAACTCGTAACAAGAGATTTGAAATTGTGCTCGTTGTGAACCCGATACACTAGCGATTCAAAAACTGACCCATGAGATGATCTGGAGATCCGTACCGGTTCGTGCAATGAAGACCAAACGGCGATTCGGTTCCAAAATCACGTCATTTTATGTGAGTATTTGTTCTTATGTATTTTCTTATTTACTGTTGCTAGTAGGTGTTTACGTAACTATTCGTATTATTTCATGTGACTGTCTGATTTATTTTACCAGTATGATTACCTGTATTTCTTATGAGACATCAATGAGTGCTCACATTATTTTTTAGTTGATATGAGTTTTTATCAGCATCATTTCATGTGTAGTTGTTTACCGCTATTGATTTAGGATTAGTTGTAATATACCTGAAACCGAACTTGATCTTGTAATTGACCTAGTTGTGATAAATCTTAGAATATAAATTGATTGGTCTTGAGATTGGCCCGGTTCATGTTTGTGGTTAAATAGTATATTTATTTGAGGTATTTATCGGACACTGTTTGATGATTATTTGGTGAATTGGAACTTGCATGATAATTATTTGTTGATTGATTGGTGAGTCGATGAGAGCTAGATTGTTAGGTATCAGTTTCTTATATACTTGGTGGTATTTAGAGTTACTTGGTAGTTCTTAATATTACCATATTTATAATGAGTATTAGATGTATTTGGACTTTGTATTTTGATATTGAGATATTAGACTTATGTCATTTCATGTGTAACTGTTTTGGATTCAGATTTAGTTGTGATAAATTTAAGGATGTAACTGGATTGATCTTGAGATTGAGTGGATCTGTATATTGCATTATTTAGAGTTAGAGTTAATCTAGAACTTATATTCTTTTATCGGGTCTTGATCAGTATATAAATGAGATTGATTTTGTTAGATTATCAAGTGTTGTGCGTATATTTTATCTCTGATGTCGACATGTAACATGATCTTGGTTTTGGATTATTCAAGCAAGGATTTCTGGATTTACCTGATTACATTAGTTGAATATTAATGACCTTATTTATATTGACTACTAGATGTAGAGATGATCTAGATTTCACATTGATTGAGGATGTTACACTCCTTAGTTATGATCTTGATTGGAATGAATAACAATGATCGGTTAGATGTGGCAGAGTATACATTTATTCTACATTGTTGAAACTTAGATACTCCAGTGACTTAGAGGGTGGATACGTCGATAACTTTGAGGATCAGAGTTGATTGAATATTTTGTCCTGCATTATGCTATTCATGCCAGCATGTCATTACTCATCCTGAACATCATGGTCTGTCTGAAAAAACTTGATTTATTATACATGATATCTACCTGATAACTATACTGTCCATGTTACTAAAGTCGCTGGGAAATATTGTTACACGGTAACAACACCCTCCTTTTATACTTGTTACATATCTTGTTATACTGGTATCCTATTCACACTGTTGATGTTGTTACTGCTGCCATGACCGATGTTATCCCGTGATCTAGATAATATGTACATTAAGTAACCTTGATAATATAATAACATGATATTAAACAACTTACACCGGAACTGGGGAAATTGATAAAGGAGATAACGTCTGTATTTTGGGTGACTGTGTCACGAACGGATTCTTATGACTTGAACCACTCAAATTCGCGAGGCACTTAGCTCACTCTTTCCCCTTAGAAGCGAAACTAAGTCAGCCTAACTCTCACACTCACTCAAGAGAGAGAGCACTTGAGAGAAGAAGTTGAAGCTTGTATTGCTTATTCTTCCTTTTGTTGTCTACAAATAGCACCATTGACCCCTATTTATACGCAAGGGATTGTACAAGAAACTCTCTAGATTTGAAGGCTTCTAGAATATCTAAAAGCTCTCATACATTCATGTCTAAATATCTTCTTTTAGAATCTTCTATGAAAATATCCCTCTTTACATGATATTTACAATATTACCCAGAAACACTCTAGAACTCCCTAAAGTATTCTTAGCAACTCCACCACATAGGATAAGCTCAAGATGGGCCCAAGTGCACCAAATGGAGCGGTTCGTGACATTCTCCCCCACCTATCCGAGCGATACCCTCATCGTTGAGCTTTCTCCCAATGAAACTTCTCGATCAAGTTCTCGAACTGCAAAGAACTCGTGTCGGTTTCCAACTGCTCTCGCTATCAGGCAATCCCTTCCACTTCACAAGTATTCTAACATCTGATGGTTGTTCGCTTCACGAACCGTCCTGTCCGCTATAATCTCCTCAGCTTCCTTGTCGAACTCCATGTGAATTCCTGCTGGTGCTCGACTGGATTTCCCACGATCCGGATCTTCCGTATCCTTATGGTAAGGCTTTAACATGCTCACATAAAAGACCGGATGATACTTCACCGTTGGAGAAAGTTATACCCTGTAGGCTACATTCCCCACTCTTTTCTCAATAGGAAATAGGCCTTCGTACTTTCTTATCAAGCTCTTGTGTAGCCCCTTGTGATGATCTAAAGTAGAAAGCTTAACAAATACCAGGTCACCAACCTGATATTCCATATGCCTCCTCTTCTTGTCAGCCCATTTTTTCATCCTCTTGGCCGTCTTGCTTAGACACGAACGTGCCAACTCGTTCTGCTCTTGCCACCCCTTAGCAAATTTATAGGCAGCCAGGCTATTTCCCTTGTAACCTGTAGCAATGGAGTTAGGAGTGAGTGGCTGTTGTCCAGTGATGATCTAGAACGGACTCTTTCTAGTAGGCTCACTCCTTTGTAGGTTGTAGGAGAATTGGGCTATGTCCAGAAGCTTCGCCCAATCCTGCTGGTTGGAACTCACATAGTGTCTCAGGTAGATCTCCAACAAGCCATTCTTCCGCTCTGTCTGGCCATCTGTCTGAGGGTGAAAACTAGTGGAGAAGTTCAAATCCGACCCCATGAGCTTGAAGAGCTCCGTCTAGAACATGCCTGTGAAGCGACCATCTCAATCACTCACGATCGTCTTAGGCAAACCCCAATACTTCACCACATGCCTCAAGAATAATAGGGATGTTATCTCGATTGGACACTTGGCTGGGGCTGGAATGAAAATGTCATACTTTGAGAATCGGTCGACCACCATAATAATGTTGCACTTCGGACTTGAGTATGCCCATGATGAAATCCATAGAGATGCTTTTTCAAAGTCGCTCTGGAATCGGTAGTGGTTCCAGCAATCCGGTCGGTACCCTTTGTTCCATCTTGTCTTGTTGGCACACAAGACAAGTCTTCATATAGGCCTCAACATCATCCCTCTTACGAGGCCAATAATAATTTTCTTCTGTAAGAGCTAAAGTGCGGTGCGCACCTAGATTTCCCGCCCACTGGGAGTCATGGCACTCCTTGAGAAGCTTCCTCCTTAGGTTCCCGAACAGCGGCACGAACAAACACCTCCCCTTCGTATAAAGTAAATCTCCTTCTAGTCAGAACCTCCGAGTCTTACCCTCCTTAGCATACTCCAACATATTCTTAGTCGTAGGGTCATAAGCCAAGCCTTCTTTGATGCGGTCAAGTAAGGAGCTATGTGGATGACTCAGCATAGCGGCAAACTCAGACTTTCGACTTAGTGGATCTGCTACTAAGTTGATTCTCCCTGACTTGTACTCAAGCACATAGTCAAACTCAGCTAGGAAATCTTGCCATCGCGCCTGCTTGGGAGATAACTTTTTTTGAGTCTGAAAGTAGCTGGTGGCCACATTGTCTGTCTTCACCACGAACCTCGAGCCAAGTAGGAAGTGCCTCCATACTCGAAGATAGTGAACCACAGCTGTCATCTCCTTCTCCTGTACGGTGTACCGCCTCTCGGTATCATTGAGCTTTCGACTCTCATAGGCCACAAGGTGTCCTTCCTGCATTAACACCCCTCCAATCGCGAAGTCACTCGCGTCGGTGTGCACTTCATATGGCTTGCTGAAGTCGGGTAGTGAGAGAATTGGTTCCTCTGTCACCACTCTCTTCAAGGCCTCGAATGCCCCCTGACACTTTGAATTCTAATCCCAAGCATGATTCTTCTTCATTAAATATGTGAGTGGAGCAGCTATCGCCGAATAGCTCTTAACAAACCTTCGATAGTAGTTTACCAAGCCAAGGAAAGATCTTAGCTCTGTCACCTTGGTAGGAGGTTCCCACTCCAATATAGCCTGAATCTTGGCTTGATCCATCCGAATCTTGCCTCTTCCAATGATATGGTCGAGGAACATCACTTCCTCCTGTGCGAACAAGCACTTCTCCTTCTTCACATAGAGCTCATTGCTTCTGAGAGCATGGAACACTTACCTCAAGTACTCCACATGCTCGTCCATGGTTTGGCTATACACCACAATATCATCCAAGTAGACCACCACAAAATGGAAAGGCTCCAACACCTTATTCATAAGAGTGCAGAATGTGGCTGGTGCATTGGTGAGACCAAACGGCATAATTAGGAACTCGTACGATCCATACCTGGTCACGCACGCGGTCTTACGTTCATCTCCTTCCGCAATCCGCACTTGATAATATCCCGAGCGTAAGTCAAGCTTAGTGAAGTATCTTGCTTGACCCAACCTGTCAAACAAGTCCGCTATTAGAGGAATAGGGTACTTGTTTTTCACCGTGATCTTGTTTAGCGCTCGGTAGTCGATGTAAAGCCGCAACGAACCATCATGCTTCTTCTGGAAGAGCACTGGTGCACCACAGGGAGGTTTTGACGGACAAATATATCCGGCATTCAACAACTTCTTCAGCTGTTTCCGAAGTTCTTCCAATTCTAGTGGCGCCATGCGATAGGGACCCATGGCTGGTGATCTAGTTCCTGACTCGAGTTCAATTTTGTGGTCCACATCTCTCCTAAGTGGAAGCTTGCTTGGCGGCTTGGCGGGCATGATGTCCTGATACTCTTCCAAGACACCTCGGATCTCCTTGGGCACGTCCTCTCCCTGCTTTGAGCCTTCCTCTACCTTAATGGTAGCAAGAAAGGTCGGCTCATGTCGTCGAACTCCCTTGGATATTTATAATGTCGAAAGTATTTTGAATGACACATTCTCCCGCTTGATCGGAACTGTGCACGCCTTCCCCTCAACGATGCACATGGTCTTGGTGTAGGGAACCAACACGGCCTTCATCTTTCCAAGAATTCTAAGCCAAGCACCACATCGAAGTCATCCATGGTCATGACTGTCTGGTTCTCCTGGCTATGACACTCCCCTATGCTCACACATCCACCTTGTGAGCTACGCAATTGATAGGAGTGGGACTAGAGTTGACGGCCTTAATGGTGCTTCCTCCATTAGAGATCTTAAGACCCAGCTTGCTAGCCACATCACTTGAAACTAGAAGATGAGAAGCACCAGTATCTAGAAGGGCCTTGTAGGTCTTACCAGAAATGGTTGTCTCGACGAACATTGGCCATTGAGGTCTTTCATCCACCTTTGCCTTGATAGCAATGAGGAGACGAAGTGAGTGGAGCCTAGTTTCCTCCTGTTTTCTCTTCTTCCCTCTGGATAAGAGCAGCGAGATTAACCCTTTTGGGACAGTCTATGGCTTTATGAGGATCTCCGCAAAAGTAGCATGCTAACTTCTTCAGACGATCGCTTCCTCCATTGGTGTTGCCACGGAACTTTCCCTTCTCAAGTATCGACTTAGGTGGGGATTCTTTAGATAGTTTCTCATTTTCTCCCCCACCTTTAGTAGGTTTTCCCCTCTTATCTTTAGGTTTGGATGAATCTCCTATCCTCTTGAACTCGATAAGAGACTCAGCCACTTGCATGGCTTGGGCAAGGGTTTGGACCCCTCGCCTTTGTAGTTCCATCTTAAGCCCACCCAGCGAGGCCATCTATGAACGAGAATAGAGAGTCATCTCGCCCATATCGGGGATCTCCAGCAATAATTCTAAAAATTCTTTTACATAATCACGAATAGAACCTTTCTGAATAAGGCGTCAGAGTTTACCTCGGGCCTCGTCCTCGGCATTCTCCGGATAGCATTCTCCGGATAGAATTGCCGCTTAAGATCCACCTAGAACTCTTTCCATGAATTGATGGACCATGTGCCCTTCTTCATATCTTCACTTCGCCTACGCCACCACAACGTAGCGATGTCTTCAATGTAAAGAGACACAGCTTGAATCTTAGAGGCATCATCTCAAAATCCGACAGCATTGAAGTAGACTTTCATACTCCAAAGAAAGTTATCAATCTCCCGAGTATTCCGAGACCCCTTATAAGGCTTAGGTTTGGGCACATCTTTAGCCATAAAGGGATGTGACATTATACCTCGAGTTGCTAATGCGACATCGTGTAAGTCGATCCTCTCCTTAAGCTCGGCCAACTCCTTCAAGAGTACCTCCACGTGGTTCCGCAAGACTACGTTCTCCTCCCCAAAGAAGTGTCCCCTTGTTGCAACATGTCGACAGCGGAATTCAAGGCCGACTACATCTCCTGAAGCTCGTCTCCCACAGACTAGCTTCTCGATTCGCTCATCATAAGCCTCCAACTTATCGGCCACGGTAAGCTCATCTTAGCTACCGTGCCTCTAGCGTCACCATGACATCTCGGGATTTCTCCCTACGAGGCTTGGGAGCATCCTTCGGATCCACAACTCCGACTACCTCGGAAAGAAGATCGGGGCTCGACATTATCACTCCCGAATCCAAGCTCTGATACCAACTGTCACGGGCGAATTCTTTTGACCTTGAACCACTCAAACCTGCACGGCACTTAACTCACTCTTTTCCCTTAGAAGCGAAGGTAAGTCAGCCTCACCATCACCCTCACTCAAGAGAGAGAGAACACTTGAGAGAAGAAGTGGAAGCTCGTATTGCTTATTCTTCTTTTTGTTGTCTACAAATGAGCATCCTTGACCCTTATTTATAGGCAAGGGCTTGTACAAGAAACTCTCTAGATTTGGAGGCTTCTAGAATATCTAGAAGCTCCCATACATTCATGCCTAATATCTTCCTCTAGAATCTTTTATGAAAATATCCCTCTTTACATGATATTTACAATATTGCCCAAGAACACTCTAGAACTCCCTAAAGTATTCTTAGCAACTCCACATAGGATGAGCCCAAGATGAGCCCAAGTGCACCAAATGGAGCGGTTCGTGACAACTGCAGGGTTCCCGTGGGGTGACTGATACCCCGTCTTGTTCCTATTCTTATTCCTATTATATATGTTACCTTGCGGTAGGGTCTGATTCAGCGCTAGGAGTCTGAGTTGTGGTCCCGGGCATGCACGAGACCCGCCAAAGCATGGACAATCTCTTTTCTATAGGTTTCAATAATATAAGACCTCGATTGGCACGTGTGATAGACGTGGTATGAGATACGTCTATTACAAGTAGTAATTGGTGTTTGCTGACATAATTAATAACAAAATTGAATCTCACATTGACATTATAGATTTAACCTGATACGTACATGTTATGTTAGACACTTGACATGTGATTATATACCTGACTTGACACATACTCTACTGTGTGCTATCCACATTACTGTTTATTTACTTTATTCATGTCATTTCTTATTCCAGTATATATTATCATCATATGCTCACAGTTATATGCACGTGCACCTTCCCCTTTATTCTTACACATTCACTAAGAGTTCTCACTCGCTGGATTTGCATATCCAGGTCTATGGTTATCTTACCGGTCAGGATTTGGAGAGGATCACATCTTATCGGAGCCAGAGTTCTCTTTACTTAATTCTCCAGTTTCGGTATCTTTTCTTGTTTTTCTTTATCACTGTTGCTATCATGATTTTGTGCATTGGACTCAGTACTTTATTTTCATTTCTTTATTCATTGGTTACCATTTGTGTACATTTATATGTACTGTTGCAGTAATATTGATTTATCATACTGATTATATAACTTGTTCAGATTACTTTAGGCTTAGCGTGTACGTGGGGTATTCTTCTCGCGTGTATTCGTCCCCGACTCTCATCGCGACTCCGTTTCCACGTATTTTGGGAAGCATGCTGTGACATGAACACAATATATACTCCCCAAAACCTGGTTTTCAATAATTATGCTACATTAACAAGTTTGGGTTTGGTTGAATAGTATCTTGCCAATATGAAAGTCATTAGCGTAAGATAATTTTAGATAATTGTCTGTAAAGTAGTCATTGCTGAGAAAGGTACCTTCGAAATAGTTAGTTTCCTAAGCAAATTTTGTTTTATCTATAACTTTGGCTTAATATACTCCAGGTGCTTGAGACAACCCCCTTTAACAATAAGGAATTGTACTAGGTCAATATGTAATTGATCTCCTTCACTGTTTGAGGAAAAACTGATTTGAAACGTGTATGCGTGTGTGAAAATCAACAATAAACACTCAAGCTAAAACTCCTAATCAAAATAGAATTACAACTAAGCCATTTGTCCCAAGTATTTGGGGTAGGCTACATGAACCAAAAGAGAATTACGCTGGATCGGGGCACATGGATCAGCTTTCTCCACTCATTCCTATCGAGCAATATGCCTTCACTAAGACCTTTAGCCCTTATATCTTGTCGTATTACCTCCATCTATGTTTTCTTCAGTCTCCGCTGCGCTCTTTTAACTTGCCCTAATTTGATACGCTCTACTCGTCAGACTGGTGCATTTGTAGGTCTATGTCGCACATGACCAAGCCATCGTATACGGTTGCTGTAGGCCTGTAACAGCCAACGTAAAATATTGTCACATGCTATGAACATGAACTAATCAAGATAGAATTACAATTTCAAATTTTAAAAACTAAACTCCTAATAAAAATACAACTTTAAAATAAAAAACTCAAAATAAAGAAATTAAAATACATAAAGTTCTGCTACTAGTAGGAAATTAGAACGAGACGTCTTCTCCACCAGTGATACACGTATCATACACGTGACTTAATGTCTACATCATTCTCCCCGTATTGGAGAGAACTCGACACCATCGAGTTTGAAGTGGAAGTGCTTTCATACTGCTTCAAAATTTCATGATCAATCTTTAGCAATTCACTTCGGTCTAGCCCTGTCTCATCAATTGATACTTTTTCAGTCCAACAAATCAGATATTTTTGAATCCCACCATCTTGTGTGGTGATAATTTTATCATATAAGATTTATCAACTTGACATGTTGTATAAGATAAAACATCTGGTAGTGGTGAAAGGATGGAGCTCTCGAAAATTGGCTCATGGGAAGACTCATCAACAGGTGAGATAACATCAAGACTTTTATAATCCACTGAGCAGTTAATATTGAAAGTAGAACAGATGCCAAAATTAATAGAAATATCTATAACATAAATATTATTGTTCAATTTCACTAAAATTTGAAATGAATCAGAACTACAAGCATGCAACTTTTGAACAGTACCACCAACATTAAAAGCATTTAAATTTTTCCTATCATCAGCTCGTATCTCATGATTAGCGTTGTTTTGTGCAGTTTTATCACTAATCTTCATGGATTGTTCGTGACGTGTGGGGCAGATGATGATGCAGACTCAATGACTTAATACTGATCGACTATGGGGGATAAGGTCTGTAGAGAATTTCGATTTAGTACCTAACATAGATCGTAAAAGAAAAAGAGATGGTATCGACAGTAGAGGAGAAAGGGATTGGTGACCAAAACAGGTAACGACAGCAGGGGTCGGCAGTAGAGGCAGAGAAGGTGGTGTTAGCAGTAAAACCGGGAAGAGAAATGATGGGTGCCAGTAAACTCCTTAATCATAGGAGTGACTTTCAGAGAAATAGTACTATCAGGCTTAGGTACTTCAATAAGAATTCCGTCATTGATGGCAATCTTAAATAGGCTTAGACAGTTGGCAGCATCATACCCAAAACCTTGACATTTATAGCACTTAGTTGTGGGACTAATTTTGGAAAAGTTTTTTTCAGTGTTCTTTCTTTTATTGTTATCAGACTTTTCTTTAACTTCGTTAACCGCCGAGATCACACAAAGAACACTACTTTTTGAGTTTTGATTGGAAGAATTCATGATTTAGAGTAGGTTATTAATTTTAGCCATGATATCATTAACTGTTAGTTAGGACTCCATGGTTTGGCTCGAGGGAGTGATTTTGGTCGGTAGAGATAAAAGTGTATTAGACCTACTGGGTTGAACAGATGGGGAAGGTCTAAACTCGAGGAAATATGGTGGCACATACTTGATTTTTAGCTCTTCTTTCATCCTATCTCATGTTTCAATCGATCATTGACCACAGAGTACTCACATATTTACGAAATCAGTCCAGCATTGATTAGCTTGTCCAGCCAGTTTTATGGTATCGAACCTGACTTTCTCAGAAGTAGGTACCTGATGAAGTATATATCCTTGCTTTGTAGCCAGTTTAAAAATATTTAAGGATCCCTCAAATAACCAAAATAATGTAGACAACCATCAAAAGTTGGTATATCCATAGTAGTGGTTTGATGGTTCTTATATGCAATTTTAGACTAGATTTTTTTTTGAGTTTTGATTTTTGATTTTTTTTGTTTGGTTTTTAAAAAAAAATATGTTTTCTAAAATTATTGGGTCAGTCAAATCCCAATTTCACCAGCCCAATTAGTCAAGTCGGCGTAACTCAGATGGGAGATTTTTCGCACTTGGCGTTCATTAATTATAAAACCACGTTGAGTATCCTTCCTTGGTTATACACCAATCATACATAATCTAAGGGAAAGGCTTACTTTTCAATATTTCCTAAATTGTATTTTATTTTTTTGACAAAAATTTAAACTAAATGTGATAAAGCAAATAAATGTGAACTAATTATGCAAATCCTACCTAAACACACTCTGATACCAAACTGATGTGAAACGTGTATGCGTGTCAAAATCAACAATAAAACGCTAAAACTAAAACTCCTAATCAAAATAGAATTACAATTTCAAATTTTAAAAACTAAACTCCTAATAAAAATACAACTCTAAATAAAGAAACTCAGAATAAAGAAACTAAAATACATAAATTCCTACTACTAAGAAATTGGAACGAGGCATCTTCTCCACCGGTGATACACGTATACGTCCACATCAAAAACAATCCTACATCCATCTCCACAGCCACTGATCCTCGATATGCATCTAAATGCATAATTATCCCAAAGTTTACAGTATCATCCAAGTTATGCTCCATTCACCCATGATCCAAAGTGCCATATGGCTAACTTAAATTTTCATGTGTCCTCTCCATTACTAATAAAATGGTTTTTCTTTTGCTTGCCATGCAGCTCATCTAAGTCTCCAGCATTCCCCTCTCAATACCAAAGAATACATTTTCCTCTCCTCAAAATTTCTCATGTGACTTGTGGTAAAGTACATAACCACCTCTCTTTTAATACCTTCACCACAGAAGACCTCTTCTAACTGAGAAACAGATTCCAGAGACCTGGTCCACCATATAATCCAGCAGGAATCTTTGCATCACTACGTCCAAAGAAAATGCACAGCAAGTCCATCATGCAACTTATGGATATAGAACCCCAGACTTCTCAACTAGATATCACAAAATGCAATTTTGTTCGGATAGAATATCAGCAGGAAGGACTGATTCTTCTCTGCATTGAAAGACACCACAGTTTCTTCTAATCATCAAAGTTTAGACTATAGTTATTCCATTTGTCCTCCTTACTGCCCGTGTAAGTTTCAAACAGCCTTCCCTTCCCACTACTGAGAATTCTCCCCAAGCCTTATAATGGTTGCATGTGTAACTACCTGTAAATTAATACTTTACCAAACCCCAACTGTACCAGCCTCAGCACATATTAAAGAGTGCATAACCTATCAGTCATGTAATTGGTGGAAATAACGTGACCTGTCATATAAAAAGTAAACCTCTTTGAAGCAGTATGAAGGTTTGTTCATCGGGCACATTGGAAGACTCTAACATCAAAGCCTAACCTTCACTTCAGTTATCGCCCATCCTTTCATAACTCTACGCCAACCAACATTCTCCCCGCAGACTTTCCATTGAACAAATAAATAAATTTATCCTCATCCCTATGGGGGGCGAATCTATAAATCTAAAGTGGTAGGATTTTTTAACCCACTGGAGAGAGCACACGAAAAAGGAGTCATTTGCAGGCAGTTGTCAACATGTGTGTGGCGGCGGTCGACAACGGATACACGGATACGTCATCAGAACCACTTGTGATTGTCAATCTGCCGACAGATGATATGGAGTTGTTGACAAGCATTTGTATAGCAGTCGATAAACTAGCTCAGTCAATCGGCAAGAAGACTAACAGAAAGTTGGATCAGCTCAGTCTGTCAAAAGACCTCTTGGAGCTGTCGGCAACTATGGTGTTTTGGATGAATCCTAATAGTGTTCTGATTTCGTTTCTGATCCGATTTCAGATGAATGAATTTCTTTTCCTAGTGGATTCTCTGTCTATATATTGAGGGGTGTTATACCCTTATTTGAAACATGTATTGGTGATTTGATTAATAAGATCTCTCTCCCTTCTGTCCCGAGGATGTAGGCAAATTGTCGAACCTCATTAAATCTCGTGTTTTCTTTTGTTCTCTGTTCGTGCGTGTGTGATTGTTCTCGACATCCTCTCTGAATCTCCAAAGGTCGCAACAAGTGGTATCAGAGCTTCCGGGTTCGTTGAGATTGGTGGAGTATCGAAAATCCATTCTAGGGTTTCATTTAGAAGTTAAGTTTCAACTTTTATCCATTTGGATATATTTTTACTGATTAGTTTTCGCGGTTGTGGTTTGGTTTTCTGGAGACTATGGCGAAGTCAATCAATCAACACTGAAGACAGTTAATATTCACCAATCGAAGATCGATGTGGTGAAGTTTGAAGGCACGAACAATTCCAGTATGTGGATATGCGAAGTGATGGATGCGCTGACCGCATCAAACTTGGAAGACTCTCTTCTGTATGACAAGAAACCAGATAATATCTCGGAGAAAGATTGAGACAAGATGAATCGGACGTTGTGTATCGTCATCAGACCTTGCTTGACATGAGATCTGAAGTCATGTGAGGACAGAACTTTCGCAAGGAAGATTTGAAAAATCCCAGAGAGCAAGTACTTGATGAAGAGCATCGAGAACCACTTGCATCTCAAGAGGAGATTTTACCGCTTCCAGTTGAAAAGCACACAAAGGTTGTTGAGACTTAGCTAATGTGGATGAAGTCAAGGACGAGGACAAGGCGTTGATCTTTTTGAGCTCTCTTCCAGATAATGATTATGAGACCTTCGTTCTCACCCTTCTCAGTGGTAAGCAATCGCTTAGCTAAAATGAGGTGTCGGATGCTCTTGTGAACCATGAACTGAGGCGGAAGGAAAAGTTCTCCAATAGCACATCAGCACAAGCGTGACTTTAAGAGGAAAGAGTTCAAATTAGAAGGGCAAATGCGATCGTGGGAGATCGAAGTCCACGACTGATTTGAAGAAAAATCAGTGTGCATTCTGTAAAAAAAAAAGACACTAAAAAGTTGATTGTCCGAAGCTCAAAGGGTCAAAATCGAAGCAAACGTCGCACAGGTGAAGAGTTCACATGTGGGTGGTTCGAATTCTGACTTATCAATTATTTCGCTTATTATCACTACCCTACAGTTTGCTACCCAGATATTTCTAAGTGGAGATTAGATACAGGCGCTACCTACCATGTTTGCCCCGAGAGGGATTGATTCGCTAGCTTTGAGAAGTTAGACAGTGGTTTGGTACATATAGGTGACGACTCTAACTATCGCATGAATGGAGTAGGTACTATCCTTATCAAGATGTTGGATGGAGCTTAAAGATGTAAGATATGTTCCTCAAATGAAAAAAGATCTTATCTCAATTGGAGCTTTGGAGACACATGATCTAAAGTTTTCTGACAGAGATAGAGTTCTCAAGATGCTCAAAGGCTCTATAATGGTGTTGAAGGATGTCAGGCGCAACAACCTCTATTACTTGAAGGGTAATACTACAGGGCAACTGGCAACTTTAGTTGGTTTAGATAAAAATTCAACTAGGCTATGGCATATGAGACTGGGACACACAGGTGAGAGAAATTTGCAAGCTCTTGCGAAGAAAGAATTGTTAAAGGGTGTCGAGACCTGCAAATATGGGTGGAATCGAACCGAATTCGAATCGAATACTAACGTGTCCGTATTTGATTTGGTTTAAAATCTTCAAATTCGTATTTGAATTATCGTCCAAATTCAAATTCGAATTTCCTACTTTAAATCCGAATCGGATTCGAATTTTTCTCGAATATTAAAATATTCTTGCATTTGTGTATTTAATATTTGAATAGTTTGAAAATTATTTAATTAAGAATTTGTTTTATTTACTTCAGTTTTGTTGACAACATTGTAATTATATTTGAGAATCACACAGCTCGTACGGGAGAAAGAGAATTAAACGAGATCGTTTGAATTAGATTTAGGATTAGACTTATGCTTGAGATTTCAGCTTCATATAAATATTTTACATAAGACTTTTTTAAAATTTAATAAGTATAAAATATCACGGGGCAAAATGCAAGAATATCTATATATGTAATATTATATTTTATAAGTAGTTAAGTACATATGTATTAAACGAATAGATCAATGAACTAACGAATCGAATACTAGAATGCTCAGATTTAATTCGTTTAAATTGCGAATAGTAAAAGGTATTTGTTTACGTTTAAATGAGCAGTTGAATCAAATCCGAACGAATAACTGGACGTATATTCAATGAACTATTTGTTAATTATTCGGTTTATTTCTATCCCTACCTGCAAATTGGAGTTTTGTGAACACTACGTCATTAACAAGAAACCCAAGGTGAGGTTTGGCACCGCCATTCACCGCACAGAGGGGATTCTTGATTATATTCACACGGATATTTGGGAACCCACCAAGACGACATCACTTAGAGGTATGTATTACTTTGTGTCATTTATTAATGATTTCTCTAGGTGTTATTGGGTGTACACCATGAGACACAAAGGAGAAGTCTCGAGCGAAAGAAGTATATAGAGAAACACATAAGAAGAAAGACCAATGTACTCCGTTCGGATAACAGTGATGAGTACCTAGTTCGTTCCTATAGCTATGTCATGACAAGGGCATAGAGAGGCACTTTATAATTAGAGAAACACCGCAACAAAATGGGATGGCTGAGAGGATGAATCGGACCTTGCTGGAGAATGTTCAATGTATGTTATCAAACTCTGGATTGTCGAAATTCTTTTGGACTGAGGCGTTGATGTATGTGTGTCATCTCATCAATAGGTTGTCATCATATGCGATAGGAGGTAAAACTCTTGTGAAGGTTTGATTTGGAGAAGCTGCTCAATATTATGACTCGCTTAGGATATTTGGATATCCTGCCTACTATCACGTCAAATAACACAAGTTAGATCTTAGAACGAAGAAAGGAGTGTTTTGGTTTTAAAAGAGGGGTCAAAGGCTATAATATATGGGACCCAAAAGATAAAAAAGATTGTTTTGAGCAGGGATGTCACATTCAATGAGGCTTTAATGATGAAGCCTATAGACTCTCAGCATGTGGAGAGTAAAAAGACCACAAAAGTATTACAACAGGTGGAGAGTGATGCTACTCCACGTACTCCAAGTAGTTCAGTATTGTTCGAGATTCCACCAACAATGACAGGGGATGAGAATCATGCAGCCGATGAGGATACTGAAGACACTGATAATCAAAGACAGGTTATGGGTCAGGTTCAAGATTCTGTTGCAGTTGGACGAGGAAGAACAAACCCACAAAAGCCCGCATGGCTCACTACAAATATAATTGTGGTCTATGCACTCAAAAGATGTGATTTCATCAACATATAGAGAAGAAGAAATCAGTTGTAAGTCTGAGATGTGATATTGGAGGAGATGAATTCTTTTCATAAGAACGACACTTGAAAATTGTCAAAATTGCCTAAGAGGAAGAAGTCATTAGTTGCAAGTGAGTGTATGCCAAAAAGCAAGAGTCTCAAGATGGATTTATTGTTCGCTACAAGACCAGGTTGGTAGCAAAAGACTACGCACAGAAAGAATGTATTGACTACAACGAAGTTTTCTCACCCGTTGTAAAATACTCTTCCATTCGGATATTGTTGGCATTGGTGGCGTAGTACAACTCAAAGCTGAATCAGCTTGATGTGAAGACTGCTTTTGTAATATCCTGATCCAAAATATTATATTTTTATTTTTCTAAAGTATTTATTTTTATTTTACTAGTATTTTATTATTATTTATTAACTTGATTTATAGTACAAATTATTTTAAGATAGTAAATAGTATTTTGGCCTTATATGTATATTTAGCATTAATTAAGTATTATCATTTTAATTACTAGCTACTATTTTTCCCATTACTATGTTACTATTATTATTATTGTAGTTGTTATTATCGTTAATATTGATAATGTTATTATTCTTATTGCTATTGTATTATTTTAGTCATTATTATTAATAGTAGTATTTTTACCAAGTACTATTAGATAATATTTTTATATTTTGATAATTTATCTATTATTATTACTACTACTATCCTCTTTTTTATTATTAGTATTTATTGTTATTATTGTTATTATTATTCATATCTTTTCCTTTTCCGAGCCCATAACCCATTACCATTGAGATCCTTACCCATTAACCTGAAACCCACCAACCCAATAATCTATAACCCAAAATCCAATCCTAATCCTAATCAAAATTCTATCTTATCAAATTTTTTCATAAATCTTAACTAATCCTAATTAAATCCTAACAAAAATCATATCTAAACCTAACTAACTCAAATCTAAATAGTATTTTTAAAATCAAATCTAAATATTATTTTTAAAATCATGACCTTAATTAATTCTATCCTAAATTACTCAATCAAGAATTTTGAACCCAACTGAAATTCTGATTTCTAAAATCTATAATAACCTATAAAAAGTCTTAACTACTTCTTTTCTACCTCCAAAGAAAAACCATAACCCAACTCTCCCCACCTCCTTTCTTTTCTCCTCAAGCGGAGCATGAACAAAAGGGATCTTAAAGTGCAGAAATGGAGGAACATGATAAGGGAGAGCAAATCCAAGTAAGTAATTTATTGTCTAGAAATTTATTTGATATAACAGAGAGATGTAAATCAGCTGACACAGGAGGCAACTCCTCCTATGTCGCACTCAAAAATCATATTTCCCGAATGAATTTTCAAGATCCGATCACACATTATCATCTTCATATTCTATGATATATGCATATAAAAAATCAAGTGATTTGAAGTTTGTTTACTACATTTTTTTGGGTTCAAACCTTAATGGTTTTTTAACAATAGAACAAAATAGAACATTTAGATCAATGAGTAAACGAACTTCAAATCACTTGATTTTTATATGTATATATCTTAGAATATGAAGATGATAATGTACGGTCGGATCTTGAAAATTCATTCGGAAAATATGATTTTTGAGTGCGACATAGGACGAATTTACCTCCTGTGTCAGCTGATTTACATTTCTCTCTTGATATAAATGTTTATCAAAAATCATGTCTATAACATGATCTCCATGAATATTTTTATACATCAAAGCCCAATCTAAAATCCCACTAAAAATACATGTGAAAATATACCAACTCATAATTTTAATTTATATTTTTCAGAATTTTAACAAAAGATTTTCAAAAAAATTAAAAAAATTCAAGGCCTGCTCTCGACCAAATGGCCAAGAGTAGGCCCACCCGGGTCTGCTGTGCACAGTGGACTGGGCCGGCCCACTGCGCACACTCTTTTAAAAAAAAATTACAGCCAGGCCAGACCCGGCGCCTGGCCTGGGCATGGCTGGCCCAGTCTGGCTGGGCCTGTGCTGGCCTGGCCAGGCCGAGCTGCAAGGAGGCCCAGAGAAGGAAAAAAAGAAATAAAAAGGGAAATTTCGAACCAGGCATGGGCCTGGGCTGGGCCTAAGCGAGGCCTGGGCCACTGCATTCATATAAAAAAAGAAAGAAAAGAATAAAGAAAGAAAGAAAGAAGAATGCATATTAAAAAAATAGTTAAAATATCAAAAATGGAGAAAATATAAATAATAGTCTACAACACTTCTACTTTCTATGATAAAAAGTTTAGATTAGTTCAACATAAATTAACTCAAACCACCCACTTTAAAATCATATTCCTTAATGGTAAATTTAGACCCGTTAAGTATTATAATGGTTTAAGGTCTATTAAAAAAATTCAACAAAAATTAGAAATTAGTTTAAATTAAACCTGCTAAATTCATAGACTCAAAGGACCATATTTCTAACCCCTAAACTAATTAATCAAGATTAAAACTTCTTAAAACTCCCCAGTAAAGTATCCTTTTAAAAATCTAACAATTTCTATTGAAATGAACCATGTAGATTTATCAAGGCCTTATGATTTCAGTATTTTGGATATGGGATCGAGTTCAGGTAAGTGTTTCTTTTCTTTGTGTAATTTTATTTAATTTTATAGTGAGTGTTCTTTTCTCCCTTCAATTAAATAAGAATTTTGTGATAAATGATTTGATAATATATATATATATGTTACTTGCTTTATTTTATGTGACCATCTGCTTTATTTTACTTGTATGAGTACATGTATCATTTCATGTGATCATCTAACTTATTTTACTAGTGTGACTACATGTATTCCTTCATGAGACATCGGTGAGTGCTCACCTATTGAGTTAGTTCATATGAGTGTGTATCAATATCATTACATGTGTAGAGGATAATTATTTTTGATTCTAGGCTAGTTGGCTACACCTTAGACTATGACTTGAATTGATTTGAGATTTGACCTGATTCATATTTGCAGACTTATTTGAGGTATTTTTCAGACATTTATTTTGATGATATGTCAGACGAGAATTCATTTGGACGATAAAGATGGATTAAATAAAATGTTACCTTAAGATTGATTTATCTGAATGCTTGAATTTATATATAGACTTAGAGTTCAACTTGAGATTTACATGAGATCTTAATTCGCATTTAGATGAGATCACTAATAGTTGAGTTCTGATCATACTGGAGAATGCCTTACCTTGATTTTGATCTACCATATAACACTGATTTTGGGTTATTGTTACAAGTATTTTATTTGGATATATTCACTGATAAATTATCTGAATAATGATGTTTATTGATATCGAGATTTGAGTACAGTGACTTTCTAGATTTCATGTAGCTTGAGGATGTCCCACTCTTTAGCTATTATCTTGATTGGGATTGGAACCATTGGTGATGTAACTTAAACTATAATTATATTTAGATCTTGGATTTGACTGGTTCATGATGGTTGTTATACGAGTTGATATCTGAGTGACATCATCAATAGATTTGATTATTTTTATTGATGGTAAAACAGGTGAGAGTGTGGTTAGATATTGATAATTGATTAATTTTGAAATCTTTATTAAAAGAACGAGATATTGGACTTGGATTTGTTAGTAGATTCGATTGAGTTGGAGTTAACCTTGAGTTGAGGAGTAGACGTAGATTGGTTTGACTTGACCTGGTGGCATGTATATACATAATTGACTAGTTACTTTAATTTTTGAATCTTGTGTTTGAACTTAATGGAAGTGAGGGTGTATGATTGTCTTAATTAAGATTTGATAGTGATGATTAGTTGATATAAATGAGTATGTATTTTATATATTGGGACTTAGATATATCGATGACTTTGAGGTTCTGAGTTGATGAAATATTTTACCCGGATTATTCAATTCATGCCAGCAGGTCATTACTTATTCTAAATATCATGATTTACCTGAAGAACTTGACTGATTATACATGACATTACCTGATAATTATAATGTACATGTTACCATAATTGCTGAAAAAATATTGTATACGGTAACAACACTCTCATGTTATACTTGCTACATGTCCTGTTATACCGGTATCCTATTCACTGACATTATATATCCTAATATACTGTTATCCTGATTACACATGTTGATGTTGTTACCCACCGAGTTATCCCAGTGGTCTAGTAACATGTACATTAAATAATTTTGATAATTTAATTAACCTGACATTAAAAAACTTACACTGGGATTAGGGAGATTGATGGAGGAGACGGCACCTGTATTTTGAGTGGACCTAAGATATAGGTTGCGCAGCCGAAAGAGGGTTTCTAGGTTCCCGTGGGGTGACTGGCACCCGTCCTATTCTTGTTCCTGTAATACATGTTCCTGACTACCTTGCGGTAGGGCCTGGTTCAGCGCCAGGAGTCTGCGCTATGGTCCCGAGTATATACGGGACCCACCTAAAGTATGGATAATGTCTCTAACCGATCAGTTTCAATAACTTAGGACTCTGATTGACATGTCTAATAAACGTAGTATGGGATGCGTCTATTACAGGTGGCAATTGGTGTTCGCTGACATAATAATAATAATAAACTATTTATAATGTACTGAGATTGATTGTCTTTGCCTAGTACATGTATGTATGTTGGATACCCGATGTTACACCTGACCTGATTGGATATCTGACTCTAGTATTGACTGACTCTACCCGCCTAATATATAGATTGTGATAGGCACCTGATTGAATACCTGACTGGATACATACTCTAATGTGTACTATCCACATTACTATTTGTTTACTTATTCATGTCGTTCCTTATTCCAGTTTATACTATTACCATATGTTCACATTTATATGCATGTGCTTCTTTCCAGTTTATTCTTATACACATTCACTAGGAGTTCTGACTCCCTGAATTTGCATATTCAGATCCGTGTCTATTTATTACTGATCAGATATTTGGAGAGGATTACATGGTTACGATGAGCTGGAGTCCCTCTCTCCTTGATTATCGATATTCCTGCTCTTTTGTTCATGTTATTTTCTTATTCTATCCACATATCGCATCCATTTGTCATTTCTTTCCTTTATTCATCTGCTATCATTGTGTTAGATATTTATATGTCATATGGCAGTGATAATGATTTATCGTAGTAGATTTTGTAGCTTGTTCAGGTTACTTTAGACTTAGCGTATGTGCGTGGGGAATTTTTCTCGCGTATATACGTCGCCGACTCTCGTCGCGACTCCGTTTTCACGTATTTTGGGAAGAGGGGCGTGATAGCTTTCCTCCATGGTTATCTTGTTGAGATCTTTATTACTCAGCCAATGGGATTTAAAGCTGCAAGAAAAGAAAATTTGATTTGCAAGCTGAAAGAAACGCTATATGGGCTAAAGCAATCGTTGAGGCAATGGTACAAGCAATTTGATAGCTTCCTGTATGGCAAGAAGCACACAAGAAGTATGACCCATATGTTTACTACAAAAAGTTACCAGATGGAGAGTATATCTATTTGTTATTACATGTGGATGATATGCTCATTGCTTTCAAGAGTAAATTGACAATTGATAGGTTGAAGAAACAGTTGTCTTTCAAATTTGAAATGAAAGATATAGGCTAAACAAAAAAGGTATTTGACATGAAAATTGAAAGAGACAAGGTTAGTGCAAGGTTCGCTTGACTCAGAAGAGATATTTGCAAAAGGTACCTTAAAAATTCAATATCAATGATGATATGAAGTCTGTAAGTGCAATGTTGGTTACTCATTTCAAGCTTAGAACTACTACGTCTCCTAGTACAATTGGAGAACGTGAGTGTATATCTACCGTACGCCAGTACAGTTGATAGCTAAATGTATGCTATGCTTTGTACAAGGCCCGATTTGTTACAAGCAGCTAGCATAGTTAACAGATAAATGCACGATCCTGGTAGGAATCATTAGAAGGATGTGAAGTATATTCTGTGGTACATCAAAGATACTAATACTATAGATGTTGGTTTGGTATTTGAGAATGATATCAATGGTAAACAAGAGTGTAAGGGTATGTTGACTCTGATTATGCAGGAGATCTTGACAAGCGCCGGTCTGCAACGGTGTATGTCTTCACATTGTCCTAAGCAACGTTGAGTTGGCGTTCGATTTTACAGTCTATTATCGCTTTGTCGATAACAGAAGTTGAGTATATGATCATGACAAAGGCTATAAAAGAGCATATTTGGCTTCAAGGGTTGTTGGATGATTTGGGGATCGAACAGGATAAGTTAAAGATCAATTGTGATAACAAGAGTGCTATCTATTTGGCAAACAACCATGTTTATCATGCACGGACGAAACACATCGACGTCAGATTTCACTTTGTTAGGAAGATTCTCAAAAAGAATGTAATCTAGTGCTTAAGAAGATTCACACGAAGGAGAATCTGGCAGCTTACCAAGGTGATTCCAGGAGATAAGTTCAACCATTGTACGAACTTACTCCACATCATTCCAGTTGCTTGATTTTGGGGAACCAATTTGGATGACCTACGTTTGACTTGATCCCTTAAGCAGGGGGTACGTAGGCAATCGTGATGGTGCCGCTCGATTGCTGAGTTGACATGATGATTTATTGGTGTTCGACTCAAATTTGAGAAATCTTCACCGAGGTGAAGAATTGTGGGGAGAGGATCTAAAAATCTAAGTAGTAGAATTTTTTAACCCATTAGAGATAGCACACGGAAAAGGGGTCATTTGCAAGCATTTGTCAACAGATGTGTGGTGGCAGTCAACAGCAGACACATAGATACGCCAATAGAACCGCTTGTGGTTATCAATCTGTCGAGAGCTGATATAGTGTTGTCGACAGGCGTTTATATACGGTCGACAGACTAGTTCAGTCTGTCGACAGGAAGACCAACAGAAAGTTCGGTCAGCTCAGTCTGTCAACAGACCTCTTGGAGTTGTCGACAGCTATGGTGTTCTGGACGAATCCTGATAGTGTTCTGATTTCGTTTCTAATCCGATTCCAGAGTTGTTAGTTTTCTTTTCTTCATGGATTCTCTGGTTATATATTGAGGGATGTTGTACCCTTATTTGAAACATGTATTGGTGATTTGATTGATAAAATCTCTCTCCCTTTTGTCCTGATAACGTAGGCAAATTGCTTAACCTCGTTAAATCTCGTGTTTTCTTTTGTTCTATGTTCATGCGTGTGTGATTGTTCTCAGCATCCTCTCTGAATCTCCAGAGGCTACTAGATCTCCCAAACCTGCTTTAATGCCAAAAAATACCTAGTCCTTGCTCGTTCTAGCTCTAGCATACTCTCACTTTAACATGCTATAACAATCAAATGTCATCTTTTTCGCTAGTGATGGGCAATCTAACCAAAAAGAGGAGCCCTAATTGTACTCATAACAAGAACAAACATCTCAAATCGATGAAGTGAAAGAAATCTAGACTAAATTCACACAAATCAAGCTAAATGTACAGAACTTTTAATATGATAATCGAATTGAACGAGCTAGGGTTTGAGACCTTGATGGTTCTAGCCTGCTCGGAGCTGAGGGAAGCCTTGGCGAAGGTGTCGTCGTCGACGAAGACCGCCTTCTTCGTGAGGATCCTCTGCAGAGAGTCCAGATTCGACGCCATTTCTGAGAGATTCACGATAGCGGCCCTCCATCGCTCGCCTCCCCCCTTCTCTCTCTGCTTCTCCTTCTCTGTCTCCATCTCCCTCAACTCGCTCTCTCTCTCTCTCTGTGCTTTGTTCGTTTATTACTCGTATTTAATTAGATTAGATTAGATGAGATGAGTGAACACAGGAGTTTAAACTTAGGGCCTGTTTGTTTCGTTGCAAAACGTCGCAACTCGTAAGTCGTAAAATGAGAATGAAAAAAGTGAACTGTAGCAGAGAAAATATATTTTGTTTTACGGTGTTTGGTTGATAAAGTGAAGTGTAAATGGAAAAGTATATTGTGTTTTACGGTGTTTGGTTGATAAAGTGAAAGTGTAAATGGTAAAGTATATTGTGTTTTACGGTGTTTGGTTGGTAATGTAAAAGTGTAAGTGGAAAAGTTGACCACAAAATTAACTGTAGCAGTGATTTAAATATTATAAACACTATTAAAATAAATCTACTGTTGCAAATTAAATTGTATTAATAAATTTGAGATAAAAAATTAATATTCTTAATATTTTATTTATAACAATAATATTAATAAAATATTAGTATAAATAGTAAAATATTATTAAAATATTAACTAAATAAATAATATAAAATTTTAAGAAAATCTAAAGAACATTAATAAAATTTTAAGAATACTAATAAAATATAAATATTAAAAAATCTTACAAAAATAATAAAATATAGTTATAATATTATAATATTAAAAATACTTGAAAATTATTATAATATATATTTTATTATAATATTATTGTAATATTATAGAAATATAAAATTAACAAAGTAAAATATAATTATAATTTAATAATAAATTATCATTGTAGTATTATTATACTGAATTATTATTACATATTAACATAATAAAATATTAATATAATAATAATATATATATTATGATATTAATAAAGTAATTTTTTATATTAAAAAATAAATAATTAAATATATAGTAAAGTAATATTGTTATATCAATAAAATATTAACTCTAAATAAAATAATAAAAAATGGAATAAGTTTAATAAAATATTAAAATATTAAATAAAAATATTAAATTAAAAAATTAAATTAAATTAGTAAAATATTAGATATTATAATAATATAAAAAACCAAAAAAATTAAAGATTAAAAATATAAAATATATAAATAATTAAAAAATAAATTGAACACTATTTAAAATATTAAATATTTAATAATATTAAATTATATATTGATTATCAAGTAACTGTTTTAAACTGTAAGTGTACTACAAGTGAGAGTTACATGACTACAAAATTAACTGTAGCAACTGCAAGTGAGAAAATATGAGTGTAAAAGTGAGATTTACATGATCACAAATTTAACTGTAGCAACTGGAAATGGGAAAAGAAGAGTTGCATTTTGCAACTTGTTTTTCAGCGAAACAAACGGCAGAAAATGGAAAAGAAGTTTTGCGATTTACGTTTTGCGGTGTTTTGCGGCGAAACAAACACGCCCTAAGTATACTGTTCACGGAAAACCGATCAATCAAGAAGAAGCCGAGGAACAGGGACAAGTCGGGCGAGAGTTGGGAGAGGAAAAAAAGCAAAGTGAGAATAAATTGACGGATAAAGTTTTTATATGAGTCATAAGAGAAAATCACCCTTCAATCGGTTTTGAGAGTGGACAAAATGAACCTCACTTAATGAAGTTTTGCAATATTTTGTCCCCTTTTTTCTTATTTTCTTGTTTTTCTTTCCCTCTTTTTTCTCCTTTACAATAAAATTTCATGCTGACAACTTTAAATTTTTATCTTATGACTGTTTGCAAGCTGACTGGGATTTTGATGGTCTTTCGATTCATCGAGTTACTGTAAGTCACCTAGAGGGGGGTGAATAGGTGACAAGCTAATCAAATACAAAACTAATGTGGAATTAAAAATAATTGTGCAAACCAAAACTATTATGCAAACGCACAAGAATAAACAAAGAGTGTAGTCGAATTCCCAGTGAAAGGCTTTGCACTATCTCCTCAAGAATCCTCTAGATTAAGAGTTGAGGTGTCACTATGACTCTTTTGGTTAAATACAAGTGTGAGCAAACAATCCCAAGTATATATCAATCGAGCACAAGGAAATATCAAGCACGCAATAGATATTGAACAATAAGAGCATGCAAGATATAAAACACAAGTGAGATATAGATGAGCAATCGCAAACACGGGAGAATTGTTTCGAAGTTCAAGCACACTTACTTTACATCCTCGACTATAAAGGATTTCCACTAGAATCGATCCCGCAAGATCACTCGGTGCCGCAACACCTACAACGAGCTCCCTCAAGACTCTTGCATCCGCAAGTCCCTCACTTGTTCCTGTAAGAACAACAGACGCAAGCACACTAGCTTATCGAGGCCGCACCTCTACAATGAGTTCCCTCAAGAACTCTACACAATACGAACCCACAAGTTCACCTTCTCAAATACAATGATGAAACCTTGGTGATCTCTACACTTTGATCACCAAAAACACTCTCACAACAAAGCTCCATAGGAAAGATATAGAAAGGGAAAAGCTCAAGCTTGTGTGAGAAAATAAGGTAGAAAGAGTGGTGAAAAACTCAAGAAATCTCTTTTGAAAACACTCTTAAAGACTCTCCTTTTGATATTGAAGTTTTAGCCCAAAAAACAAGTGAAGAAAACCCTAAGAGAGATAGGAAAAACTGGCTGTAAAACTTCTCCAAAATCTTGTTCAAAACTAGCCAAAACATCCCCCTTTTATAGAGTTACAAAAACTAGCAGTTGGGGCAAATTCCCAGGCCAGATAACATATCGGTCGACCGGCCAACAGTCATACTTATGACCGATGGGGTTGCTGGTCTACCGCTCGGTCGACCGCCCCGTTGACCGCACCAAAGTCTTGACATGTCGGTCGACTAGTCAGTCGATCGAGGTAAGAACCAGAGAGCAAAGCTCTCTGGACGGTCAATCGCTCGGTCGACTGGGACCAGATCCACAGAGTGAACTCTCTGGATCGGTCGACCGCCCAGTCGATCGGCCCTCAAGTCAGGGCATTGTGCACGTTTTTGTGCACATTGGTCGACCGACTTCTGGCTCGGTCGACCGGTTGGTCGACCGCCAGAAGGCCTAGCAAGGATAATTAGGAATTCAAACTTAGACTTTTAACATCCTATAAAATCCCATAAAATCACATAAAACCCACAAAAATCAGTTCATTGAAATACTTTGAAATCCAAATATGTGCGATCAATAATCAACACATATTATAAATAAGTTGAACTATTTTTGTGATATAAAAATTCAGCTTTAAACAAAACTCGTTACTTTTCAAAAAACAATTTTGAAATGAAAAACCGATTTTTACAAATCTTATTCAAATACAAAAACATGATATTAAAACTCATTTGAAGTATAGTGTGTATGGATATGATCCAATACACATATAAGATGAAATATCTACGTTTTTGACAATAAACTCTAAACAAAGTTTTGCTAAATACAAAACTTAAAAACTATGAACTAGAAACATCGAATCAGTTTTTCTAAACATTTGAACTATCAATGTGTATGGATGAATCTGAAACACATATAAAACATGTAAACTTATTTTGATGAACTCTATTCATGAAACATAAAGATATCTTCTTTGAAGCTCAAAACCAAAAGGGTATTTTTTAAAATCAAAACTATTTCTTAAAAAAACACATATAATTTTTGTGTGTGTGTATATGAGTTTGAGCAATCCACAACTAATCTATTATTTACATTTATCTAAAAACAAAATTTTAACACTTACAAATACTTAACTCAAGTCTTGAAAATCTTCTCTTGAAAATCTTCTTTTCCGTCTTGACTTGGTCCAAAACTTGATCCAATGAGCTGGACTCTTCTTTGAGTACTTGGTGCAATCTTGATGCGCGAGCTCTTGAATCAACACGTGCTAGCTTCAAAACTTGACTTTGAATCTTTCATTGAAGCTAAACACCGACTAAGATCTTGATAAAATATCTGAAACTGAACGAACACAGGGTCATTAGTATTATAACTTCATAAGTTAATCATCATCAAAACTAGAGTGATGAGACTTTTGGCCAACAATCTCCCCATTTTTTATGATGACAAAACCCATGAAGTTATATTTGCATGGATTAAAGATAGGCTTCATAAAAGCTCCCATTTAACTCATGAATAGTAAAAACAATGAAGATATTCAATGAAAGCTCAGAAACAAAACAAACATATAAGCTTAAACAACAAATATTAGACATGCATATATAAACTCTAAATTCTTCTCCTTTTTTTGTCAATTCATCAACAAAATGGTGAAGACAATCAAAGAATAAAGATGTACATGTGATATACATTCATGAAGAGGAGAGACGTTAAGTTAGCCCCTCTGCATACATGCATTACATGAAGAAGATACGGCTAAACCCTAACTCACATAAACCATAATATATAATGTATAAGCAGAGATGTTAAGCTCCCTTACACACGTGTATCACGTAAAGAAGAGAGGTCAAACTCCTCAACGTGGGATACACTTAACACGAATTTATATACAGAGGAGATGTTAAGCTCCCCTTGCATATAAGCAATACATATCAACAAATTTTGAAAGAAAATTTAGATGCCACTTTAAAAACAAATTTTGAAATTTCTTACAGTTAACAAAATAAATTTAGTAGATTTTGATACCAATTGTAATTCATTGTAAGTTTTTGATACCAAATGAAGGTAAAACATGAAATATATTTTGATACCAAATAAATACCAATTGAAATCAATGCATAAGCTCGTAAAGATGCTAATTAACATTTAGAATTAAGCCAAACTTAGCATAGACATAATTTATGCTTAAAAAAATATATGACATTGTAAAGTAAGTACAATCTAAATCAATATATGCATGTATGTATGCATGCATGCATGCATGTATGTATGGAAATAGAAGTACCACTTGAAATTGGATGCATACATATATAGAAACCAAGTATGAGTATACAAAAATGTGAAATAACATTGAAATCATGTGTAGCTCATATCAATCCACCCTTATCATGCACCTGATAAAATAGATATTCAATAAGGTACACAAGGCATGATCACCCAACCATCCACCCTCGAGTTTGTAAGGGTTTTAAAAAATAAGAGTTTGAAAAAAATTTAACATATTTGAAAACTCTATCAATTTAAGAATCAAGAAACTAGTTTAAATAATTTTTGAAAAACTAATTAAAGATCCTTCAAAATATGAAACCAAATTATATATCCCATGACGCATGCTAAGTACACAAAAATTCTCACTCAAGTTTTATAAGGCTAAAAAATGTGCTCACAAATAAAGTCACGAGTAAAAAATAATAATGTGAGTACACAAGAATCATGTGAATAGCATATTCATGAAATAAATCATTAAGACTCAAAACAAAAAAAATTATAAAAATTAAACAAGCATCAAGCTATATGTATGTTTTGTCGAATCTAAAAGTATACATACATATCCCAAGAAAATGATTCAAAAGTAAAATTTTGCATGAAGGCAAGTGACTCAAGGATATACATGTATATTTATTAGTTTTAGACAAAAATAATATATACATGAAGCTAAATATGTACAAAAATAGGAAAAATAAGTATAAATGAAAGAATCATCAAAACTAGGTTATACATGTACATGTAATAAGTACAAATGAGTAATGAAGCACAAATACACAATAATCAAGTATAACTCACTACTTGTACAAGTATAGACACAAATTTTAAACCAAAACTACATCTAAACAAGTTAATCACCACATGAAGTATAAAACAAACATGATCATTAGGCTAAATGCATGTGTTTTAAAACTAGTATATACATAGTAGTTGTAATACCCCGTTCCCGGAATACGTACTTAGTTGCGTATTCAGATTTTCGGTCGTATTTTTTCGATTTGTTTCCTGTATTTATTCTGTATTATGAATTCCTTATATGGTTGTTTTGTCTTGGATTTGGATTCGTGGATTCGGAGTCAGCCCTAGTCTGAACCGAAGGCCCGATCCTAGAGTATTACTCGATTTAGACATTCTGATAATTAGAATTGACCGATTTTAGTTTTAAATATCATTTTCCATTATTATATATTTTCTATGATTTTCTAGATTTTTCTGGAATTAAAATGAATTTCTTCAAAACCGGTGTCGGCCAGTGCCGCTGACCGATTCCTGGATTTTTAATTCTTAAACGGTTTGGAATTTCTAAATGATTCTTTAGACATTATTCCTTAGAATCATATTTTCTACCTACATTCTTTTTCTGAGGATTTTTGGATTTTATGAAAATTCCAACGGAGTCGGTAAATTATTGATTCCAGGATTTTTAGTTTTAAAACTATAAAGTATTTCTTCGAACGGATTTCACTATGATACTTAGTATAATATTCTTTATTTTTGATAATTATTTCGGGTCGTTCCGAGATACTTGAATTTCGGACGATTCCGGCATTTTCCGAAATGTTTTCCGCATCCATGATTTAAACCCGGGAATCAGCCTTTTCAATATTTTCATCTTTCAAGTCAAAGAGAAATATCTTCTCATTGTAATTTCTTTTCTTTTTCCTTTTCCTTTTTCCTTCCTCCACAACCACAAGCTTTTCTATTTTCCAAAAATCCCACTTCCTCCAAAATTCCAACACCACACACTTCCACCTACTTCCTCCATTAAATGCATCTCTTTTTCTCTCTCTTCCATGGCTTGCCAAGTGTGGCTAGAGGAGACACCTCATCCCCCCTTATTTGCAATTAAGTCCCTCTCTTTTGTTTAATTGCAACTCCTTTACAAAATCTCAAACCTATATAAACTTTCCCTTTACATTTCTACTTTTTTCCTTTTCTTTCTTTTCTCCTCTCATCTCTTTCTTCTTCTTCTTCTTCTCCAAGAGAGCCGGCCGACCCAACCTCCGGCCAGCCACCTCCGGCCACGTCGCCGGCGTGGACTCCTCCCAACTCCGGCCAAGCTCCACCTCCTCCATCACCAACAACAACAACTTCTCCATCTCCTTCTTCCTCAAGGATCATCACCAACTCTACCTTTCCTCTTCCTCTCCATCATCAATTTGGTGAGTAATCTTCCTCATCTAGACTTGATTTATTCTTAGTATGTTTGTATTTTCATATCTTGTACAAATATGTCTTCAAATCCATGATTAATTAGTCATCAAACCAAAACCCTAGAAATCTGTTCTGTTGCTGTTTTCCCACGATTAGTCGACTTGACCTAGCCATTAGTCGACTAACCCTTTCATTTGAAACTTAACTATTTTCTGGAAACACAGTATTAGTCGACTACACCCTTGACCCTAGTCGACTAATCCCTTCCTGAACCTGAAACCTTAACTCTCTGTATCCCGGTATTAGTCGACTTAGCCTAACTGTCAGTCGACTTGTCATGTCTGTTAGTCGACTACCCCTATGACCCTAGTCGACTAACTTTTCCTGAATCAGAATATCAACTCTCTGGAACCCAGTATTAGTCGACTATACCAGACTGTTAGTCGACTAACTCCACTATTAGTCGACTACTCATCCTACCCTAGTCGACTAATTCTGTCTGTTTGTTACAGTTATTTACCTTCTCAAACTTGGATCTTATACTTGGTTTATATGTTGTATATTATACTTCTTGACTTGTATCTTGACTAACATCATCTTCACTTCTCTCTTTCTCTCTCCTCTTCACTCTACATATATATATCATAGTTTATGGCGTGCCCCGGATTTCGTGGATTTCGGATCTTTCGGCGCTTTGAGGTTTAGGCGAGTATTCTCACTCGCTACTTTCTTGTATGCGAGTAGTCTCGCTTTTTTCTTATCTCTATTTGAGTTTCCCGTTTCGTCGGAACGATAAGTATTTCATTTCCTATTTTCATGTATTTGATTCCATGTCTTTATGTATCTTTTGATGCTTTTATACTATGCGTGGCCGACCCTTCGTGGTCGTTGACTTCTGAGTTTCTCCTATGATTGCCATGCTATTATTTCAGACTTGTCATTGCTTCAGTCTTGTCAATTGCATGCTTCCTTTTAACACATGTATATCACTTGGTAACTGTATTATCACCTGACCCCTGACATGCCACTATTTGGCAAGACCTTTATGTTGTACCATGACTTACCCAGACTATTATCAATCTCATGTTATGATTGGTTGTTTACTAATATCACCATCCTATCATGCTATCAATTTATACCCAGCATGATATACTTGACTTGTGATTGTCATCTTTACGGGGATTTGACTTGTTATTCTGTATCATGATCAGTGACTTGTTTTCCTGCTTTACATGCAGTGACCTGACTATATATTGTTTATGTACTCCTAATTCCTGATCATGTCCATTTCCTATTTTCCCCGTAAATTGATAATTACCTAATAAGCTATAAAAAGGACAACTTGTGTGGGTATGGGAGGAAGTGATGGATGCCGGAATGATATCTTGCTTATAGTATGGGAATGACATATATTGGCGGTACTGTTATGATTACTGTTATGATTACTATTAGGGGGACTTCGAGCCTCCAAAGCCGGTCCCAGGTGGTGGGAACCGTTGGACCACTAAACTGGTCCCCGGTGCATGTAAACAAAGCCGGTCCCAGGTGGTGGGAACCGTTGGGCCAGAAGACTGGTCCCCGGTGCATGAGTACCATTATAAGAAGCTCTATCAGTTCTCCATCTACTTCCGTTAACAACCCTCGACTTGCTTATATATGGATGTATGTGGGTTGGCCGTACACCAGGTCACATACCGAGATATATGGGTCAGACGAGTAATAATAATAGGTGTTTCCTGTGACCCCAGTTATGATTACTGTTATGGTTCCTGATTTGATACCTGTTATGCACTCTTGTCACATCTGTTATGTATTCTTGTTATGATTACCTTGCAACTCTGATTCTATACGCTTAGATATTCGGTGGCATGAGATAACGGTATATAGATGAGGGTTTCCTTGTTTGGATTATTCCTTCGATGTACTAGTCTCATGGGACCGTAACCTAAGCGTATACAATCAATTTTGCTTGTGATCAGTTTTACTTCGGATTTCCTGTTTTACGATTGTTACGTTATACCCGTTCTTATATATACTTCATTTGTGTTCTAACCCTCCTGTCTTCTGTACTTGACTCTTGTACTCATCCTGGCTCGCCACCTGGCTTTTGTACCATACTCGCCTGGGGAGTTTCACTGACTCCCCTGGATTCTCATGTCCAGGTCATGGAGCCCGGAGCGTGTGGATTCTCCCCGTCACCGCATCAGAGTGGCGCAGCGGTAGCGTGGACCCCCAGTTGACCTTTCAGAGCTCCATCCTTCCAGGCCCCCTGTGAGCCTCTCGAGTTTCCTTTTAGCAAACTCGTGAGTGCCCTTTTCTATTCATACTTGTACATTTCCTTGTATTCCTGCTGTTCATATATGTGTATCTCTTGGACTCTCGCATTTGCGCATATCTGTGATGTATTATTATTGTAATATTCATCACCTCTGGTGATAACTCTGTAATTGTATATATATATGTGTTGGAATGTATAATGCACCATATGCTTCCGTACTCTGATTCTTGTTTGTACTGATGCTTAGCGTATATACGAGAGGGTAGTTTTGACCTACGTATATACGTTGCAGTGACGTCCCCGTATCCGTGGAATCGGGGCGTTACAGTAGTTAAATAATAGTGAGAACACAAAAATATGAATTCATATGAACATGGGTGTATCTCAAAAACTATCTGTGTATACCACATGTCTAATAACATTGCATTTAACATATGAGCATTAAAACGACAGCATGTAAAAAAATCATCAATGTAAAAACATGTAAACTAAAATAAGAGTTTAAAGATAATTATCAAACCATATGAACTATTCTCTAAGTCTCCAAACCAGGTGGTCCTCTCACCAAACATCCTTGATAACGATACATTAATAGGATGTGTCCATCTAGCTCATGCATCCACTATCAAGGCACCAACCCTCCCATGTCATGTGAAAGCCCACACCTGCATCAAACACAAGAGGTGGGAATTTTGGTACCCATTTCTTTTAGGGCCCGCGGGGTTAGAAACAAATAGAACTCAAACATTATTATTTGCAAATTTTAAAGAATTTATCTTATCAAAATAAAATTTTGCAAGATGGTTTTTGCGGCCACAATGTGTACATGTGTACACTCTTGCATACAAATGTGGGGTGTGGACATGGTGTGCATGCCATGGGGTATGTGCATAAGTATGTGGAATTTATTTCGTACGAAACATTGATTTCAACCTATTATGCTTAAATGCACATTGGCTCAAAGTGGAGCCCAAACAATAAATGTTCTTCTTCAAAATAGAAATATCATTATTAATTTTGCAAGAAAAAATGTGAGACACAAAATCCTTTTTTCTTTTAGAACTAGGAATATTTTCTTTTTCTTTCAAAATATTTTTCTTTTTCAAAGAATTATTTTCCTTTAAAAGAGTTTCCTTTTCTTTTGAAATAGAATCAATTTTATTTTTTCAATAATTGTTTCCTTCAAAAACATCATTCAATTTTGAAGATAAAGAAACATTCTTTTTTTTTCAAAAATTTGTTTTCCATCAACAAAGTTTTATTTTCTAAGTCTTTTTCTTCTTTTAACAGATCATATTTCTGAAGAATTGTTTGACAAAAAGATGCATGTTTATCATAAGGCATGTCAATATCTTATTCTAACTCGGATTCAGAATTTACATCAAGAGGTCATCCCCTTGGACCATCACTTTCATCATCCAAGTCACTCCCCATATAGTATTACTTTTGTTCACCAAGGGAGATAAGAGTGTTCTATACTATAAAAGCCGAATCAAAGTTAGCAACCCTGTATAGATAATCATCATTTAGGGTACTATTTATAGCATGGATGGCTTTTGTGTTAGCCTCAAGATTTTTGCCATTTAAAAAATATGAATCTTTAATGGTGGCAAAATAAACATGAATGCCTTAGGCCTTGAGATACATAGACATCTTAACTTTTCAAGTTTGGAAGTTAAGAATGTCAAACATGGGAGGTATCATAAAATCCATGTGTGTGTGTGATTGAAACGAAAAATTGTTTTGTAAATAGTTTAGATATTCTTACTCTCGTTTCAAAGTAACCGCGTAGCAAAGGCTATACGGGTCGATCCACAGGGAAGGATGCGAAGGAAGCGTTTCGGAACGATCTTCTCTGTAATTCGCTTGGAAAAGAAAAGGAGAGATTGTTTAGATTTGATCAAGTTTGAGAAATATAGTTCACCAATCTTCTTCCAAAACCCATAGTATTAGTCTCAAAGAGTGAATATCATATTGAATGAATAAGCATCTATCCAAGGTCTTTGATTGATAATCAAGTAAGACGAACGATGTTGGAATCCTAACTAGTGTGCATTAATAAAGATTAAACGTTCGTTCATCCTAATTTCAAAGCATAGCATAAAAGAAGTTTATTTACTTAAAGTTATGCTATCAAAGTTTTTAAGTATGAACTAAGAAGAATCATTTGAGAATTGCAACCTGAATTAAAGTAAACCTAATCGTCAACTCATCTTCAAGAAGACCATTTTAAACCTAGGGTTTCTAACAATAATGGATATCAATCAATTCACCTTTTAAACTAAACTAGGGTTGATCGAGAGATTAGCAAACTATAGATTGAATTTAGTTATTCATTTTTTAGTTTATTTTCAATTTTTATTTTTAATATGAAAAATTGCATGAAAGTGAAAAGAAGAAGAAGTAATTAATCTAAGCAAAAAAAACTGAATTAAATAGCAAAGAAAAATGAGTAACCTTTTATTGGATGTCACTTTCTAATTACAATGCTCCTATCCTTCTTCGAAATATTCTTCTTCAAATAATAAAAACGAAAATGCAACAAATTTTGAAAAGAGAAAAAATCTAAAGAAAAACCCTAAGCTTCAGTCTCTGGATCCCCTTCTCTATTGCTCTGTAGGGGTATTTATAGGAGATATAGGAAGTAGAGTCCCAGTACAACTCTCCCACGAAACCTCGTAACCAAACTTATCCAAATAGCCGCGGAAACGCGGCTATGGCCGAGTTTGCGCGGCAATAGCGTGGCCAATGGTCACGCGCTTTCTTGCGTGGCCTCCTCTGATCCGTTCATTTGGGCTCCTCCTTCTAGATTGTGTATTCAAACCTTCTATATTGAGAATTCGGGATAACTTGGGAAGCAAGTTATCACTAATCCGAATTTGTAAAAGGATGTTTATCTTTAAGCTCCCCTTTATCTTTATCCTTGTATTGCAGCAACTAGGGTTGAGTAGAAGTCCATCTCATCTTATCCTTTTCCTCCTCTTTTAGCAATTAGGATTTCTATTTTATTCTTTTTCCTCCCTTAGATTTTAAATAAATAAATTAAAATCTAAGTTTAGATTAGGTTAGATAAGAGAGAAGCTTCTAAATTACTACAATTCATTATGCATATAGGCTTGTGGGATTCTTGGGCTTTCGGGCTTCACTTTTGCTTTATTTCTTTATTTTTTAATTATTCAAGGCCTGCACACATTAAACAATAAAACATTAGTAGCAGTGCTTAATCAAAGAATAAATAGAAAAATATTATGGTAAATGTAATAATAAATATGCACTTTTTACTACCTATCGCACCTCCACACTTATCTTTTTGCTCGTCCTCGAGTAAAAATTAAAAAGAGAGAGAAAAAGAAAAGAAAAACTAATTTATCCTAACTCACTTTCGTAGGCATCACGGTTGCACTTAGCGCGTGCAACATGCCGTTAAACCTCTTGGTTAACCTAGAGGACGAGTGTTGTCTTGTGAGGGTTTTAAGCGGATTACACCCACAAAATCCATAAAAAGAAAAAAAAGTTAGAGATGAAATTAATTAATGTATTTTATTATTTATTTATTTTATTTTGAAAAAAGAGAAATATTTGAAATATATTTGAAGAAACTAAGTGATCTATAAGTTTTAGAATTATCATTTATATTCATTCTTGAACTTAGTCTCTATACAATAATTTGTTATCAATTTTTTGTAAGGATTAAAATTGAATTTTTATATAATCTTTTTCGTTACCCTAAGTCATATGCATCCTTGTGAATCTTTACGAGGGATTCTTTAACTTGGACTCTCATGCCTCTTTATTAGTATCATTATTTTCTCTCTCTCTTTTTTAATATGTATAACTCATCTAATTTTCTTTTGTATAGGTATCAAGACTTCTTGAGGCCCTCATACCTAACTAATTAACTATTAGATGTGTTAGTACATATATAAATAATATTTCTTAGTTTTATTAGGCTTTCTAATTCACCTGTGTAGCGAGCCTATGGTCGGTGGCTCCCAAACCGGTCGATTTTAGGGCACCGGGTGAGAAAACACCCCACGGACTTAAGGACTCAAGTGAATTAGACCACAAAACTAAGGACTTTATTTATAAAATCACCTTTAGGCGTGAATACTTATGCTTCTTGAGGCACATGTATCCAGCTTAACTAGTGAACTTTTTTTTTTAATAACAAGAGTCTTTATCTTAGAATCCTAGAAGTGAAAGTGTAGGTATGCACATTTCATTAAGGTAAAAATCAAGACTAATTAATTATTCAAAATTTCTTCCTATACCTAAAAAAATCCAACAATTTATTTTATTTCGACCAAGTTTTTAGAAATTCTAATCATGATTTTCCTAATTCTTAAGATGAACTTAGATTTCTTTCCAAAAGATAAGTCAAATATTGTCTCCTTTTTCAACTATATATATATTTTAAACTTTTTATTTTTTTATTTTTATTTTTGTTAAGTTAATAACCTGTGTTAGAATAATCTATGTTAAAAATAAAAATTTTTTTAATTTTTTTATTATATAATATATTTTTTTGAAATTAAGGTTAGTACCCTATATCCTCCCCCACACTTGTCTCATGCATTGTCCCTAATGTATGAATGAAATGCATGCATGCAATAAAGTGGAAAAAGAGATAAATAATAATAATAATATACAAATATATGTACAACACATGTATCTCTCTTACCTAGATCCTTTTAGGATTCATCCCTCTAGCTCGCTTCCCATCGTTCCAATGGGTTCTCTTTATAGGGCATAATGGGGAGGCTAACGTTTTTATTTTAGCTCTCTTCCTCCCCAGTCTCATCTTCTTTAAGCTCTTCTTCATCATATGTCCACATCCATTATTCAAAAATTAACTACCATCACACCTTTTAGTTGGAACGTCCTCACTATTAATGCTTAAAAATTCTAGCTCAGTTCCATACAGCTCTTCAAAACTTAGATCAACACTTTCCCCTGAAAGTGTATAATTAACTAAAATATCCCTAATAGGTTCATCTAAACACAGTAGTTCTTTTTCAAAGAGGTTTTCAAAGGTTAAGTCAATCGGAGGTTCTTGAATTATATTCTTATGCGATATATCATTGATTGGCTCATCGACATTGAAGACACTCAAATCAAATTTTCTTTTTTTAAAGGGGACTCTAAAATTATAATCTCCAGCATGCATCTTCTCATTAAGCACACTTATCCTTAAATAATTCATCAAGAAATAGATACTCCTTTTCACTTTCTTTTTCACAAATGTTCTCAATGAAGTTTACCTCAAACGGTTGGTCTTGTATCTTACGAGGTTGTTTTTCTAAGTTGAAGACATTGACCTCTTTAGCCATGTCTCCAAAGGTCAACCTCATTGACTCGTTCCTACACTTTATGATCGCATTTGCAGTTGTAAGGAATGGACGCCCTAAGATAACGGGAGTTTGGGACCTAGGAGTGGATACAGGTTGGGACTCAAGAACAATAAAATCTACTGGGTAGATAAACTCCCCAACCCGGATAAGGACATCGGTAATTCTCCTTTGGGAATTTTTACCAGCTAATTGGATTGTAACTTTAGTCGGACTAAACTCGCCCAACCCAAGTTGTTGGTAGACTGAGAAAGGGAGTAAGTTGATACTTGCTCCCAAATCAAGAAGTGCATGATTAATTGCAGTTTGACCTATTGTGCAAGAAATGGTAGGGCAACCGGGATCCTTGTACTTGATATGGATATGATTGGACAATAGCTCACTAATTTTAGTGGCTAGAAAAACCTTCTTGGGCACATTAGTCTTTCTCTTCTTTGTGCACATGTCCTTAAGAAATTTAGCATAGCTAGAGACTTGTTGGATTGCATCAAGAAGAGGTACATTGATCTTGACTTGATTAAAAATCTCGCGTACTTTATCCATTTGTGCACATTGCTTGTTTTTAAGCCTATTTGGGTAGGGTGCTATAGGCTTGTGCATATTTTCGGCTGAGTTGTCTTTTTTAGTGTTGTCAGAGTCAAGTTGAGATGGAGTGGGATTAGGCGAGGTGAATGCTTGTTTTGAACTTGATGGTGTTGATACTTGGTTATCAACTTGTTTTCCCGACCGTAATGTATGAATCAAGTTGCACTGGCTCATGTGATCCTCTTGAGCCAAGTGAGCTTGACTAGAGTTCCTAGGGTTTGGTAATGGTTGACTTGGTAGAGTGCCCTTTTGTCTTTCTTGTTGATTCATTTGCATCTCTATCCTAGTCAAGACTTGAGCTAGCGTGTCTTGGCTCTTAACTAGAGTGTCCAACTTTCTTTCCATATTGGAGAGTCTTGTTTCCATATATGAATTTTGGAAAGAAGGTGAAGGGTTTTGGTTGGGAAAATTTTGTTGATAAGGAGATTGTTGAAAATTGTTGGAGAATTTGGACCTTATTTGATCATTGTTGTTTGGGCCCATGAAAAATTTGAGTGATTTCTCCAACCGGGATTATAGGTAGATGAATAAGGATTGTTAGCGGGCCTTGTGAAGGCTGCACTTATATGCTCGGGCAAAGTTTGATGAGTTATAAAGACGGGACATTCCTCGAACACATGGTTCATGTCTTGACAATAAGTACAGCCTGCCAAAGGTGTTGGGTTGACTTGGTTCACTGAGACTGGTTCTTTAGTTTCAAGAGCTTCTAGTCTTCGCATCACAGCAGCTAGTTTAGCTTCGGTAGCTATGTTAGCCTCAATGAAATGGACACCTCCTTTAGAAGAGCTAGGGTCATTAGTCCTAAATTTTTTCGGAGTTGGTTCCCATTGAATGGTATTATCAGCCAATTCTTCATATAATAACCATCCTTCATGTTCGTTCTTTCTCAAAAATCCTCCTTGGCACATGGATTCTAATAGGATTTTTGTTTGATATTCTAATCCATCATAAAGAGCTTGGCAAAGTCGCCATTTCTCTATCCCATAGTGAGGACATTGGGCAAGGAGGTCCTTAAAACGTTCGAAGTACTTCCAAAAAGATTCATTGGCTATTTGCTTAAACTGCAAGATGCTTTTCCTAATCAGTGCAGTCTTGTGAACGGGATAAAACTTCTTTAAGAAGGCTTTGACGAAATGATCCCATGAGGATATGGAACCGGCCTCTAGACTGTAGAGCTATTTCTTTACTAAGTCTTTCAAAGAAAATGGAACAAACTGTAATTTGATGGCATCTACTCCTAGGCTGGGTATTTTCATCATTATACATACTTCTTCAAATTTCCTTATGAAAAGTATGCATCCTCAGATTCAAGTCCATGAAATTTGGGAAGAGTGTTGATGTATTATTGTTTGAGCTCAAATTGATCAACACCTTCATCGGATAACTGAATGCAAGATGGAAGAGAGGTCCTAATAGGATAGAACCTATCTTGCAGTGATGGTGGTTGTAACCCCCTGCTCCCTGGTGTACGTATCACAGTATCAGTACGCGATACGACGTATAAACTTGATTTGACCTCCGTGGTAATCCGATTGAGCCGATTTCAGTTTCAAAAATCATTTTCTAATATTTAAGATTTTTCAGGATTTTCTGGAAATTTTCTAGATTATTTTGGAAAATCGTCGTAGCGGGTGTCGACCGATACCGATAATTGGCTTTCCGATTTTTATTTCACAAACGGAGTTGTATTTTGAGAATCTACTTTCACCATGTGTCTTAGAATCATCTTATCTACGTTGGGGTATTTTTGGGGATTTTTCTGAATTTATCGAAAATCGGGCCAAACCGGTGTCGCCCGGTATCGGCGAGACACTCCGGGATTTTTAATTTGCAAACCAGACTGAATTTCTGCAAACCGTCTTCATATTCCCGAGATCGCCCGAACGCTAAAAATAATACAAAGAGGTTAAATATGGAATAACTGAAAATATTTAGGGGGCTATTTGTAATTTTGCAGGGGCCTGAAAGTAATTTCTAATTTTTACAGGGGTTAAAAGGAAATATACCTTATTGGGTCGGGTTTGGGGTGCAAACGGGTTTGGTTTGGGTTAAACCCAAACCCATTGGGTTTTTCACCCAATAGAAGCAACAACAGCAGCCTTGAGCTGTTGCTGCCGCCCACGCGCGGCCGCCGCCCGGCCGCCCGGCTGGCGCGGCCGTCTCGCCGGCGCCGGCGCCACCCCGGCGCCGCTCCGGCACCCGTGGCTGCTGGGGGTCCCATCCGCAAGAGAGAGAGGGAGAGAAATAGAGGGTGGGGGCTGGCGCCCCCCACCGCCAGCGCCGCCGGCCTGGCCGGCCTCCCGCGCCGCTGGCCTGGCCTGGCCGCTGGCAACAGCCAGGGCACCGCCCGTGGCCTGCAAAGAGAGAAGAAGAGAGAGGGGACTGGCTGTGAGAGAGAGAGAGAGAATAGAAAAGAGAGAGAGGAGAGAGGTTAGAGAGAGAGTTTGGAGAGAGAGAGTGTGGGAGAGTGAGAGAGAATAGAGGAGAGAGAGAGAGAGGAGGGATTTAAAAAGAGGGGGAAAGTCGATGGAAAGAATGGCGGTAGGAAGTCGCTGGAAGAGGGAAGAAGAAAAGAAAAGAAAAGAAAAGATTAAAAAATTAATATTTTATTATTATTAAATTGGCCCGATATTCGACTCGCTCCGAACGGTGCCCAAAAATTACAGAAAATAGAAAATATTATCTTGAGACGTAATATGAAAACGGTTTGAAGAAATTCTATCCGGTTTGCAAATTAAAAATTCCAGAGTGTCTCGCCAATACCGGGCGACACCGGTTTGGTCGGATTTTCGATAAATTTAAAAAAATCCCCAAAAATATCCGAACGTAGAAGATACGATTCTAAGATACATGGTGAAAGAGGATTCTCAAAATATAACTCCGTTTGTGGAATAAAAATCAGAATGCCGATTATCGGTATCGGTCGACACCGACTACGGAGATTTTCCAAAATAATGCAGAAAAATTTCAGAAAATCTTGAAAAATCTCAAATATTAGAAAATAATTTTGAAAACTGAAATTGGCTCAATCTGACGACCAGAAAGGTCAAATCAATTTTATACGTTGTATCGCGTACTGATGCAGTGATACGTACATCATGGAGCAGGGGGTTACATTTCTCCCCACCTTAAAAAAAATTTCGTCCTCGAAATTTCAATGCAGGTATGAGAACAATATTTTCAACCCCAAAGCCTAAATGTTACGGGTCCACGACACTTTCGCTGCGCACTCTGCTATCTATAAGGAACTCGGGATGGAGAAGTATGATAGTGAACTGGTCCGAGCAGATGGGAAGCAAGACGATGCAAGGAAAGCGAGAAGAAAATCGGATGTTCTGGTTGACAACTAGAAGGAAGGAAGGAATATAAATGAGTCATGGAATATTTAACCCTTTTTGTTCTGATTTAGTCTTCGAGCGATAACTGGAGCATCCGGACTCCGATTCGGACGATTCTGGATCCGTTGCGATTGTGGGAAAGAGAGCTACCTCCCCATGGCTAGTTTTTGAGTATTTTTATTTTATAAATTATATTTTACCATGTTTAGTGATATGCATTGATTGCTTTATGTGACAGATATTGATTAGGGATAAAATACGGTAACGATTAAGTATTAACTGGTAAGGATTGGACAGTCAGTGTAAGAGGATTAACTCAGAAGATTGTTAGGTATTTCCTGATGTAATATGAGGTAATAATAGGAACTTAACTACTGACATAGACAACTCGGACACAGTCATCATACCTGCACAGGCACTGCCACTCGGGCCACTATGTCACCATCTGCTTGGACACTATTATGTCATGTATTGGATCACAGTTAGATAACTATTGTCACATGTATACTGATCCACGGTATTCGATAACACTACACCGTCACTAGACATGCATGCTAGACACCGTTATTGTAATTCACAGGACATGGTATTACACGAGCCACAGACTACTATTATTACATGTACTAGTGCTACGCATATATGTTACACGGATGATGGCTACACATCTATGTTCCACTAGTACACGGATAAGTACCGCATTTTCATATTATTATTCGCATCATTACACGGATACTGTAGTTTACTGTACATGCTATTAGACACTGACCACTGTTATTGCATGTACATGTTGCACAGATACTATAACACGTCTTACGTTCGTATTCATGTGCACCACTTCACGGCATACCGTCAAGTCCTATACCGTTATCATCATTACATGGATTCTCGGCATATCACTGCTACACATGCATGTATGGTTTCTTTATTCTTGTCATATGGATCCCCGTTCATATTACATGTATTATTGTTCCATGTTACCGTATTCATGTTATATGATTGTTTTCGGTTACTGATATGGAGATTCTCGTTACTCGACTTGAGAGCTGTTGATATGCGATATGTGGACTCCCACATCTATTGTTCCCGTTTCCCGTTATATTGTTCTATGCTATCAACAGAGCTCAGATCCTTTATCATGTTACCCGTATCATGTGCTGTAGTTGTTCTTGTTACATTGTATACTTGACATATCAGATCAGAAAGCTAACTTGGGTATGGGGGAGACTTGACGGTTGATTAGATCTTATCGGGTGATGTACTGGATCCATATTGTTCTCCCACTGCAGGGGATGGTAGTGCTACCTACCAATTGCTCCATGAGCTCTCGTTACTTGATTCATGCTCCCCTCTTAGCGGAGGGCCCTGGTCTCAGCAGCCAGGGGTTTGTTTAAGGCCGTGATCTTGGGTATGCACGGGATACACCTACCCGATAAGAACTCCTCGACCATGGGTTTCCAATTAACATAATATAACAGTATACACAATAGTGATATCGGGAACACTTGTTATTTGTTCACTCTCTCGTTTGGATAATGGTACCCGTAGGCCATGTCCGGATGGGTTCGACTGGAGTGCGGGCTCCAGTATGAACTGCCAGTGGTATGGGACACTGGAAGAGATTGATTAAAATACCAGGTGGTACTGATTGCTACTATTGTATAAATGACATGACTTGCCTGATACATGTATGCTATCTTGTTACTGTTCATGATACTTTATCTGACATCATGTTACCTGTATACTTGTTACCTGTATACTTGTTACTTTACCTGGTACATGTTATACTGTCTGTAGTAGGATACTACGCATGTTCTGCATTACATAGCTTCTGTTTTCTGTTAGCAGATATCATTATTGTATATGCACAACACAGTAGTATGGTTATAGTGCATAGGCCCATCTGCATGTTCACTTCTATCACGTCACCACGCGCATGTTCATCCTATCAAGTCACCATTTATTTTAGAAACTGGACACGACTATAGACATGACCCGATGATAACCGGCTAGGTAGTGATGGTAATAAAAGATGACATGTTTATCTATTTCTTCTGCTTATTATATCCTTCGTATATGGTATCACTAGTACAACATTATGTATTATATATTATTATCGTGCTCGTATTACTATTGTATATATATTACTGTCTCCTTCATTTTACCACTCACTAGGTCGCTTTCTGACGACCCTGGGTTTACGTGCCCAGGTTGGAGATCCGAGATATCGTTTTGTCAGATAGTCCATTGGGTTCACATTGGAGACTCATCATCTAGACCATTCATAGGTATCCTTGTGATTTGTTTCTGTTATTTTATTTATCCCTGTTTTTCCTATCTGTTATGATCACTAACCTCTTTCTGCAGGTATTTTTGTACTTATTTCCGGCTGGAACCCTTATAACTCTAGAGGTGATTTCCTGTACTGAGGCTTAACGTACGCGTGAGTGTGTTTTCACCTCGCGTATGTACGTCGCCATAACGTCCCCGTACCTGCGGGATCGGGGCGTTACAGTGGTTGTGCCATGTGTGAGTCGGATTTTTGTTCGGGTGGTGAACTGGTCCTAGTTAGTCTAGATGTGAATGGGTCTCTCGACCAAGCTGACATGCACCGTTAACAAACAAGTTCATCCAATCAATCAAGAAAGAGAAAAAAATAATAATAATCAAAAATCCTGTTCTAGGGTAAGCCTTGACCTAGACGACTCCTAACTTTAGATTGTCTTTAGGAGGTATATTGCCGACCTTAACCACAAGTTAATCGGCCCGGTAGGTGGCAAGATCGGTGGGAGGTTATCCGTCAAAGACGTTCTTTAATTAAGTAACCACCGATCTTCGGGCTTTCGGCCCTTAATCCCCTTCCTAGGCACCAATTTGACAAGAGTTAATTTCGAACAACTTCCTCCTTCAGCCAATCTCCTAATGAGTCCGAGTTTACCTAAGGCCAACGTCTAGTCAATTTTTATTTTAGGGTTAGGGTTGTGAGAACGACGGAGATGATTTGTGGGCCAAGGAAGGGTGATGAAATCCCCACCTTATCTTGTTTATGGGATTTGCCCTTAAATTGATTTAGTGCATGTGTAAAGCAATAGACAAGTATTCACTCAAAAGCAGTAAATCAGCCAAAGGTGCGTCCTAGTCTATATGCAATGCGAACGTACCTTGTCACCAGCACTCTTCAACAGAATTTAAAAAATTAAATAGACACGTGCTTATGATGCAAGAGTCTAAATTTTTTTTATTTATCAACCAATAAGTTGCTGTTAATTAGTTAGCAGTATGCAGGGTGATCGCAGAGAAAAATTATCAAAGCAGTAAACAGAACTTGCAATTTGCAGCAACCTACAAAAATTTCAGTCAGTAGTTCACTACTACTGCGGTGGAAATGCGGCTATGGCCGCGTTTACGCGGTTATGTAGTAGGCTCTGCTGCTCTGCCTTCTAGGGCAGAGGCACAGAGTTGCTATATGTCCTTTTCTGCTGTTATAGTTCCTGTTCTCTGATCCTGCAAGCAGAAAGAAAAAAGAATTAAATTTTGAGAATATCGTGCCGTTTCTTCCCCGGCAATGGCGCCAAAATTTTGATTGAAACGAAAAAAATGCTTTGTAAATAGTTTAGATATTCTTAGTCTCGTTTCAAAGTAACCGCGTAGCAAAGGCTAGACGGGTCGATCCACAGGGAAGGATGCGATGGAAGCGTTTCGAAACGATCTTCTCTGTAATTCGCTTGGAAAAGAAAAGGAGAGATTGATTAGATTTGATCAAGTTTGAGAAATATAGTTCACCAATCATCTTCCACAACCCATAGTATAAGTCTCAAATGTTGGCCCGAAGGCCCATCACTCTAGTTTTGATGATGATCAACTCATGTAGTTATAGTACTAATGATCTTGTGTTTAATTAGTCTCAGATTTATGATCAAGATCTTAGTTGGTGTTTAGCTTCAACAAAGGATTTAAAGTCAAGTTTTGGAGCTAGCACGGTTTGATTCAAGAGCCTATGCATCAAGACCACATCAAGTACTCAAGAGGAGTCTAGCTCTTTGGATCGAGTTTGGACCAAGTCAAGAAGATGAGAAGACTTCAAGTGAAGACCTTGAAAGATCAAGACTTGAGTCTAGGTTTGTTTTCATAAGATTTTGTTTTTAAATTAAAATGTAAAGGATAGAATAGTTGGTGGATTGCTCAAGTATATCTTACACACACGCACTCTTGATTTAGATGAGTTTTCATAAAAGAATTCTTATTTTGAAAAAATACAAAAGAGTTTTCTTTTTGAAAAAATACTGGTTTGGTTTTTGGAATTCAAAGTATATATGTTTTAACCAAAACCGTTTTAGGGCTTAATGTCAAAAACATAGATATTTCATCATGTATGTGTAGTGGGTCATATCCTTACACTCTATGCTTTAAAAGTGTTTAAAATATCTTGTTTTTGTATTTAGAGAAGTTTTGAAAAAATCTATTTTGGAAAAAAAGATTTTGTTTTTATCCAAAATTTCTAAGTTACAAAAATAGTTCAAATTGTTTGTAACATGTCTTGATTTTGCTCAAACATGTTTGATTAACAAAGTATAATATTGAAACTATTTTGTAGATTTTTCGTGAATTTATGGGATTTTATTTAAGCTAGAAAGATAACTTTTAAATCCCTAAAACTGACCTGACCTGGCTTCTGCCGGTCGACCGAACCGGTCGACCGAGCTAGGGGTCGGTCGACCGGGACAGAACGTGTACGCCAAGTCTGCTGGAGGGCCGGTCGACCGACCCGGTCGACTGCCAGAGAGCTTCTGCTCTCTGGAAAGCCCCGATCGACCGGCAGAGAGCTCTGCTCTCTGTTCCAGGCCCGGTCGACCGAGGCTCCAACGGTCAGAATTCTGACCGTTGGCGGTCGACCGGCTCGGTCGACCGTCAGCCGCCAGGGCTGAAAAATTGCCCCAACGGCTAGTTTTTCTAGCCCTATATAATGAGGGCTTTGGAGGTTGTTTTATCGAAGATTTTTCAAGTGGTTTTGCACCAGTTTTTCTTACATCTTTTAAAAGTTTTCTTCACTTATATTTGAGCCAAATACTTCCATTCAAAAGGAGAGTTTATCAAGAGTTTTCAAAGTGATTTCTTTGAGTTTTTCACCACACATTCCATCCTTATTTTTCTCATAAACACTTGAGCTATCCATTGATATATTCATCCTATAGGAGTGTTATTGTGAGATTATTTTTAGGTGATCAAAGTGTTTTGATCACCAAAGACTTCTTCTTTGCTTTGAGAAGGCGGACGCGTGTGTTCGCGGTGTTTCGAGTTCGCGTATGAACTCTTTGTTTGAGGTGCGACCTCGGCGAGCTAGTAGGCTTGCGGTGTGTTCTTGCGGGAACAAGAGAGGGATTAGAGAGTCCAAAGAGCTTGTAGGTGTTGCGTCACCAAGTGATCCGGTGGGATCGATTTTAGTGGAAATCCTTCATAGTGTTGAAGGCAGGGACGTAAAGCAAGTGTGCTCGAACCTCGAAATAATTCTCCCGTGTTTGCGATTGCTCTCTCTATCTCTTACTTGTTTATATCTTGCATACTTATATTGTCTTTATCTTTATATGCTTGATATATTGTGTGCTTAATTGTTATATGCTTGGGGATTGTTTGCTAATACTTGTATTCAATCAAGAGAGCCAACGCGGCACCTCAACTCTTATTTAGAGGAATCTTGAGGAGTTAGTCCAGAGCCCTTCACGGGAATTCGGCTACACTCTTGTGTTATACGTGGTGTTTAGTTTAATAAGTTTTTAATTCCGCATTAATTGACCATTAGATTAGCCATCACCTATTCATCCCCCTCTAGGTGATTTACATCAAAGAGTGAATATCATATTGAATGAATAAGCATCTATCCTAGGTCTTTGATTGATAATCAAGTAAGATGAATGATGTTGGAATCCTAACTAGTGTGCATTAATAAAGATTAAACGTTCATTCATCCTAATTTCAAAGCATAGCATAAAAGAAGTTTATTTACTTAAAGTTATGCTATCAAAGTTTTTAAGTATGAACTAAGAAGAATCATTTGAGAATTGCAACCTAAATTAAAGTTAACCTAATCGTCAACTCATCTTCAAGAAGACCATTTTAAACCTAGGGTTTCTAGCAATAATGGATATCAATCAATTCACCTTTTAAACTAAACTAGGGTTGATCGAGAGATTAGCAAACTATAGATTGAATTTAGTTATTCATTTTTTTTAGTTTATTTTCAATTTTTATTTTAATATGAAAAATTGCACGAAGCGAAAAGAAGAAGAAATAATTAATCTAAGCAAAAAAACTGAATTAAATAGTAAAGAAGAATGAGTAATCTTTTATTGGATGTCACCTTCTAATTACAACGCTCCTATCCTTCTTCGAAATATTCTTCTTCAAATAATAAAAACGAAAATACAACAAATTTTGAAAAGAGGAAAAATCTAAAGAAAAACCCTAAGCTTCAATCTCTGGATCCCCCTCTCTGTTGCTCTGCAGGGGTATTTATAGGAGATATAGGAAGTAGAGTCCCAATACAACTCTCCCACGAAACCTCGTAGCCAAACTTATCCAAATATTCGCGAAAACGCGGCTATGGCCGCGTTTCCGCGGCAAAGCATGGCCAATGGCCACGCGCTTTCTTGCGTGGCCTCCTCTGATCCGTTCATCTGGGCTCCTCCTTCTAGATTCTGTATTCAAACCTTCTATCTTGAGATTTCAGGATAACTTGAGAAGCAAGTTATCACTAATCTGAATTTGTAAAAGGATTTTTATCTTTAAGCTCCCCTTTTCTTTATCCTTGTATTGCAGCAACTAGGGTTGAGTAGAAGTCCATCTCATCTTATCCTTTTCCTCCTCTTTTAGCAATTAGGAGTTCTATTTTATCCTTCCTTTTCCTCCCTTAGATTTGAAATAAATAATTTAAAATTCAAGTTTATATTAGGTTAGATAAGAGGGAAGCTTCTAAATTACTACGATTCATTATGCATGTGGGCTTGTGGGATTCTTAGGCTTTTGGGCTTCACTTTTGCTTTATTTCTTTATTTTTTAATTATTCAAGGCCTGCACACATTAAACAATAAAACATTAGTAGCAGTGCTTAATCAAAGAATAAATAGAAAAATATGATGGTAAATGTAATAATAAATATGCACTTTTTACTACCTATCAGTGTGTATACAAATATTGTGATTAGCTGAAAATATGATATTTAACTCAAGGTTGTTCGACCCAAATCAAGAGCACCAAGCTCTGATACCAATTGTAAGTCACTTAGAGGGGGAGTGAATAGGTGATAAGCTAATCAAATGCAAAACTAATGTGGAATTAAAACTAATTGTGCAAACCAAAACTATTATGCAAGCACACAAAGTATAACTAAAGAGTGTAGCCGAAATCTCGATGAAGGGCTCTGGACTGTCTCTTCAAGATTCCTTTAGATTAAGAGTTGAGGTGCCACTATGACTCTCTTGGTTGAATATAAGTGTGGGCAAACAATCCCAAGCATATATCAATTAAGCACAAGGAAATATCAAACATGCAATAGATATTGAACAATAAGAGTATGCAAGATATAAAATACAAGTGCGAGAATGAGATGAGCAATCGTAAACGTTTCTGTGCACATCGGGAGTGGTCGACCGACTTCTGACTGGTCGACCACCAGAAGGCCATGTCAGCGATAATTAGGGATTCAAACTTGGTCTTTTAGCATCCTATAAAATCCCATAAAATCACATAAAACTCACAAAAATCAGTTCATTGAAGTACTTTGAAATTCAAATATGTGTGATAAAAAATCAACACATATTACAAATAAGTTGAACTATGTTGTGACATAAAAATTCAGCTTTAAACAAAAATCAGTATTTTTCAAAATCAATTTTGAAATGAAAAACTGATTTTTTCAAAACTTATTCAAATACAAAAATATGATATTAAAACTCATTTGAAGCATAGTGTGTATGGATATGATTCAATACACATATAAGATGAAATATCTATGTTTTTGACAATAAAATCTAAACAAAGTTTTGATAAATATAAAACTTAAAAACCATGAACTAGAAACATCAAATCAGTTTTTCTAAACATTTGAACCATCAATGTGTATGGATGAAATCCAAGACACATATAAAACATGTAAACTTGTTTTGATGAACTTTATTCGTGAAATATAAAGATATCTTATTTAGAGCTCAAAATCAAAACGATATTTTCTAAAATCAAAACTATTTTAAGAAAACACATATAAATTTTGTGTGTGTATATATGAGCTTGAGCAATTCATAGCTAATCTATCCTTTACATTTTATCTAAAACCAAAATCTTAACACTTACAAATATTTAACTCAAGTCTTGAAAATCTTCTTGAAAAATTTCTTTTCCATCTTGACTTGGTCCAAAGCTTGGTTAGACTCTTCTTTGAGTACTTAATGTGACCTTGTTGCGCGAGCTCTTGAGTCAACATGTGCTACTTTCAAAACTTGAATTCGAATATTTCATTGAAACTAAACACCGACTAAAATATTGGTAGAATATCTGAAACTAAATGAACACAAGATCATTAGTAGCATAGCTACATGAGTTAACCATCATTAAAATTAAAGTGATGAGACTTTGTGGCAACAGTTACAACTTAAGAATTTGGATACAAATAGTTGTTTTGATGAAATTACATGTATCTTTAATAATTATCATTAATGGTTTTCACCATATCAATCTTCCTTCTTTTATTTTTCTCTACTTTGCAACTACGTGACATGTGTTAGCCTGATGCAATTGTCAATGGTATATTAGTGTACCGCTATTATTAGTGAAAAATCGACCGATCAGTCGTGAGGAGGATGAAGGGGAAGAAATAAGGAGGAGAAAGAAGAAGGGGGAGCTGAGAGAGGAAAAGACGGACGGATGGACAAGGTTTCTATATGAGTCATGGGAGAAAAAGCTCCTTTTCGTCGATTTTGATTATCTTTTTTTAACTACTATACCGCCATTGTTGATAGGAAACCGAACGATCAGAAGGAGGAGAAGGGAGGAAAGGAAGAAGAATAAGGAGGGGGAGCTCAGAGAGGAAGAAGAATAAGGGAGTCAATACTGCTCCCTTTCTCGCGGATGATAATGAACAGACGGACGGACAAAGTTTCTATATGAGTCACGGGAGAAAACCTCCATTCGGTGAGTTTTGCTAATGAAAATGCCTAATTAAACTTTTTCTCCAAAAGATATAATCTTTGAAAAATACAAACATCGTCTTAAGTTGAAGGCAGTGGTATGTAAACTCAATCGCGATAATGGGGAAGTATAATTGCTCACTTCCATATCTATCCAAATATCAGAAAAGGAAAATAAGAAAACCCTTTTCCTTTTTTCTCTTTTCTCTTTTACACAACCATTTTCTCACTTTCAGTGTGCTACAGTTAATTTTGTGGTCATGTAAATCTCATTTGTAATAAGTTGTAGCACAAACAGTTAACTTTTGGATCATGTAAATCTTTAATTGCAGTCCATTTTTTATTTTTTATTAATTAATTTTTATTTTAATATTATCTTGCGGTCAACTTTATGGTCAAGTTTTTCACTTCCACTTCCACATTACTATCCAAACACCTGAAAAGACATAACATTTTCCAAATCACACTTCCCAACAACATCCAAATACTGAAAAACTTACTAACTAATTTTCAAGTTTCAAAGGGAACTATTACGACTTCCTCACTTCCTTACTTCCTCACTTTCACCCTTAACCAAACAGGCCCAATATGTATTACCATGTGTTACATGTGGTAAAATACAAGCTCATTAGACACTCTTGACTAATCATTGTCAACTTTGATCCAAACATGAGGTCAAAAATTATACGTTTTAATTTTTGCATGTTTTTTTTCAAAAATTGATTGGTACATATAAAACCAAGTGTTATAAAGTCTCATTCATTCAAATGAAATAATAGAATGCCTTTAGATATAAGAGGAAGAAAGACATCTTGTGGAGGTTTAAATTGATTACCATGACAACTTGTTGCCTTACAAACTATGTATCTATAACCTCATTTTTTTTAATAAAAAATATATATTAAACATACTCGTAAGTATTATAAGCAAAAAAGAATAATTGTTGTATAAATTTTGTTGCAAAAATGTCACAACATTTACACAACAAACAATTTTAGGAAGTATAATAATAATAAGATTTTATGAAATAAACCATAAAAAGATGATGCTACGTCTAAACTTGATGAGTCTTGGTTATAAGATATATGCGCGAGTGTCCTCAATATAGTTGAAGTAAGTAATAATATGTATTAAAAAATTTGATATAATCAACGGAAGTACACTATAATTTTTTTAGGAGGTAAATTTCGGTGTATCCCAGAGGCACCTCACTCTCATTGTAAAAAAATTTAATAGTCATCAAGCCACCAGACTAATCACCAATATGTCATTAAGAGCAGGATTCGAATCAACGCCCACTTAGGAGTAAACCAAGTGACTTACCGTTCAGCCACTCTCGCCGACGAAGTACTCTACACTTGAAAAGTACAAAATATTATGAGTAAACATATTACACAACATCACATCAATACATATGTTGTGCAAACTTAATCATAATTTTGCAAGAAACAAATATATTTTACATAGAACGGAAAATAAACGAAGAAAGTGAAGAGAACAACTATTTAGTTGTGTTAATTTTGATGAATAAAAGTGTTGCTTTCTCAATGGTAACATACATATATTTTTTTTTCATAGGTAAACGACATTATCATTATATGTCATTAGTAGAGAAAATTGATACTGTCTAAGATGAGAGATTGTGAAAGTCTCAAATTCAAGTCTTAACTCGAAACAAAGTAAAAAAAAGTTTTTATTATATATCTAAATTGACTTTAAAAAAACTGAGTTAACTAATAAATTGACGTAAAATGGACAATTTTCAAGGAAAAAGGACCCAAAAAAGAAGAAGAAGGAAATATGAACTCATTCAATGTTTGTCAATTTACGAAATCACATTAAATGTTTACGCTGGTATACACAATAGTTATATAAAAGCAAATAACATGCGTTAGATGTTCATGCATAATTTTCACATTTTATAGCCCGTGAAGATCCCTGTCGTGTATTTACAATGTACGATTTTGTATAATTATCAATATGATATTGCTATCAAGGAAAGAAAAATCTTCTTTAGATGAGCTATGATAAGCAAAATATGTTAAAAGAAATTTTTTTCACAAAATATCAAACTTCTTCGACATTGTACTACAACTATCATCTTTATTAGCTCAGAGAACGAGGAGAAGATTTTTTTTTTTTTTTTTTGAGAAAGAGAATAATAAGATCTAGAAATCAACCATGCTTGATTTTAATTTAATCCAAATTAGATTAGGAAAAGAACATGGAGGAAATCAGATAACAAAATAGATCTAACGCCCACAATTTCACCATCCAGTTCAAGTCAAGATCCAATGGCTCATATCTCCGACCTTTCAGCTCATTTTGTTCCCTTTTCCTACGTGAAGCTCACCAGCCGTCAGATTCCTTTTGAACGGTCGAGATTCGCCCACAAATTTTTTTTATTTTTTATTTTTCCGCGAGAAGTGACAACAAACAGACATGCTTGTCTCTCTCTTCTCTCGCTCGCTGAGAATAAAAGAGAGCGAAAGAACGAAAAATACAACAAAAAATAAAACGACAGCAGAAAAGGAAAAAAAAAAAAAAAAAACCGAATTCTAGGGTTTATTCCTCTCATCTCGCTCGAGCCCTAGCCCCGAGCCCGAACCTCAATCAATCAGCTGCCCTTCGTCGAAGCTCCACCGCGCTCAATCGTGAAGCAAAGGTCAGTTTCTCCGTCTGGGTCTCCCTTTTCATCTCACTCTCTTTCGGTCCGCGTGAGTTTGATTTGAGATGAAATGGACGCATTGGGAGGAATTCGGCCCTGGTTTTGAATTGGGCGCAGTTTTTTTGCAGTTAGGGTTTTGGGCCTGGAGGCTGCCGCTGTTTGATCGAATTACGCTTGATCTTTTTTTTTGGGTGGGTTATTAGTAGTCACTGGGATCGCAAGTTTGTGAATTCTGTAGCTTTTGAATCGCTAGGGTTGACACTGGGACCTGTGTGATTTAGCGTTTTGTCCATTTTCCTTTGTGTAAAACGTGACGTTTCCATTTTAGATGTATTTCAGAGTTCAATGTAGCTTGTTTCGATCACAGAGCCAAAAAAAAAAAAAAAATGTTCTTTTTATTGTGTATTTTGTGTGTGCAACTACCAACTTTTATTCATAATTTAAGTACATGGTAGACTTCTTATTGCTCTGAACACACCAACAAAAGTTTTATTTTTGTTGTTAAGATTTCTGCAGTAGTATTCTGATCGCGCAGGTTGATTGATCTAGGGGCTCACCGAAGGTTTAGGATTGGCAGGTGTGGCAGTGATTACTTTCTGGAGATTATTTTTGTGCCATCATGCAATAGTACCATTTGCATATTTTTCTCCATCTGAATTTAATGTATCACACTGTAAACATTCCATTTTTATATATCTGGATTTTGCAGTTTCAAAAAAATTTCGCTTTTTGTGTGTTGGATGTTTTAAGGTAAGGTTCAGTCTGAACTGTAAGGTCATCATAGTCACGTGTTTCTTTCATCTGGTATGTTGGACACTTTTTATATGAATTTTGATGCTCAATGCAAATCATGTTATTCTTGTTGTAAAGAAAAGCATTTCATGTCTATCAGTAATCAGCTGAATCTTGATTATTTAATTCATTCAGGAAGCACTTTGCATTGCCTGACCACATCAAAGAAGAGGGGACTGACATAGAAATGTATGGCCAAGGGAACTATCCTCCTCAGTTTAGGCCTTCATTCCAGCAATCTCAACCCAATCCACCACCTCCCCTGCCTTTCCAACAAGCTCCTCCTGCCCCACTTCCTCCATCAATGCCCCTAAACCCATCACATTTTCTAACCCATCAAGCACCACCTGGCCCACCTCCTCAATACCAACACAACGTGCCACCTCCTCAACAACCTGGTCACGCCTATTTGCATCCTTCTCCCCAGCCTTATTTGCCCCCACCTCCTCTAGTTCAAGGGAGTACCCCAATGCTCCCTCCCTATTCTCAGACAAATGCCTCTTATCCCTCTCATCATGTTTCTCAACCAATGCCTCCACCTCCAGAATGTTTCCCCCACCACCACCGCCGCCACCGCCTCACTCTCAAGGGCCTGTTCTATATCGCACTCCACCTCCGCCACCTCCTGGGATTCAGCACATGCCAGCCCCTCCCCCTCCTCCTCCATCAGGGTTTGTCTCTGTAACTCCTGCCCCATTTGCAACTTATGGGCAATCTTCTACAGGAGATATCTGTCCACCTTCTCTTCCACCTCCGCCTCCTCCACCCCCTCCACCTTCTTCCCCTCCACCCCTTCCACCATCTCCACCACCACCACCTTCTCCAACAGAGAAGTTTTCTAGCATTCCAAATTCATCATCTCTAGATCCTCCAGCTTGTCGTATTGCTGATGCTTCAGTTGCTTGTAATGTCAATGAAGTTGGCAAGTCTGAAAATACGGGTCCTGTATTCAAGGCACAAGGAGATCTTCCTATACCTCCACCCAAGCCAGCAAATGAAGAGGTTGTTCGAAACATTGAGGTGTTGTGTCGGTTTATGGTGAATCATGGGCCTGATTTTGAGAATTTAGCTCGTAAGAATGAGGCTGGAAAATCACATTTTGCTTTCTTGTTTGGAGGGGAACCTGGGAGTGATGCTGCTATAGGGTATGAGTATTTCCAATGGATGAAAAGAAAGTGTCTTTCCGAAAAGGATTCACTTAAAGATGAAGAGCAAAATGTTCCATCTTCAAGGACATTGAAAATGGAGGAATGTTCACAATCTGGTAACGGTGACGAAGGTGCCACAACTTCACCTGCTGCTTCAGATATGGATATGGAAGGTGAGCTACAATGCATCATGCTATTATCTTTTAAACCTATGTTTGAGAAAACAAGTCATACCACTAGAATTCCTAAAGAAACATGGCCTTGCTTTTTTGTTACTCCTGTCGCTATAATGTACTCATGCTCTGTTTCTTTTTTTACCAATGAGATGCTTTTATTTCTTCCATATATGTATGTATTGTGCATCTTTTTTGTTGTCACTATTGCTGCTTTCTTGTTATTATTTTGTACTTACTTGCAATTGACCGTGTCTACTGCCTTTTATTATATTTTACTTCTGTTGTTATTTCCTCTTTTTGATTTAATTTTAAATAATTATTTTGGATTGTACTGCTCTCATTTAACTCAGTAAAATTATTTCTTTATTTCCTGTAAACAGGAGGCAATGCCTTTTGATTATAATTTGTTCCGATTACATGCCCAAATGGTTTCTTTTGTCTCACATGGACTTGCATGCAAGTTCTTATCATTATGTTTTTACTCGTCTGTAGATGTCTTTGTTGCTCTTTCTATTTTACTTGGCACAATGAAAATGTTCCACTCTGTGGCATGTTTACAGATGATGTTAGCCAGCCTGATGCAGACAAGGCAGTTGATGAATCCGGCAAAAAATCAGTTTTTGACTCTCTAGGTGGTAATACCCATGCTGTCAAAGATACTTTTCCTGCACCTAGAAGTATAACAGATCAGCTTGCGCCAGAAATTGCAGTGTCCAGGACCTTGTCCTATACCGGGTCCGGACAATTTCTGCATGACCGGGAAGGTATTTGTTGATGATTTTTGCTGCACGTTGAATTGGTTATGTACCGAGTTTGGTAATTTTCAATTTCATTTTAGGCTAGTAGCAGGTGACAATTCCGCGTTAGGTTCAGAATCATTTATTTTAGTTCGCTGATAAATTTGAAATGTTATTCTTGCTTCCAGTTTGGATACTTTTTATTGGGTATCAATACGTTTAATTATGTTAATTACACTGATCAACAGCTGGTTAAAAAGAGAATTTTTAAGTATTTTAGAATGGGAAATAATAGTTATTCAAACTAGTCTTCTCCCATTTGTCACTTTGCTGACGGTGCATTCTTAGCTCTTCTATGCATGACTTGTCATGGGTGCAATGGCTAGTAGCTCTGTCACACATTTACCAAGGTCCATTGATGATCACTAATTATATCTATGGAAAGTAACCTATTTTCTTTTGGGTGCATGCTATTATCTGGACGATTTTTCTTGTCCAAGTGGATTTACTTTTGTTTTGGAAAAGGTTATTTGGTAATGGGTGGGATCATGAGTGGTGAGGGAGGTGGACTTGTAGTTTTCATTCATTACTAGGGTTTTAGATATTTATCAGTTCTATTATTATGGACTTTTGTACTGTTGAAGGTTTAATATTATTTTGCCAGGAGTTGATGCTGGAGTTTGTTTCTTCACCAGTGAGAGTCACATATAAAACCATCTGTCATCCTTTACTAGCTTCTTTCATTCGGACTTCAAAATGTGATTTTATAGCTTTTTGTTTAGGCTTTAGTGAAGACTGGCAGTCTGGCACAGCTAGAGTAGGAATATAAAGTGTTTGTTCATGTGATCATGTTGGTTGTTTTTGAGGTTTTATGCATTTTATTTACAACTGCATGTTATTGTACAGTGTGATTGTGCACTCTCATTTGGTTCCAATCTCATAATGCAGTTATTGCTAATGTTGATAACCCAGATTATATCTATTGTTGTTTGTTGACGCTTTCAACACTTGGAGCATTTGGTTAGTTCACTACCTATGGTGACTCAGTTACATGAGAGTATGAGCATGCATTCCAGTATGTATTCCATATCGAGGGGCTAAGATTGTCTATGTTGGTTCTTCACTATTTTGAACAAGGTGTCAAGTATAGCCATGCTTAAATTGTCTTGGTTTTGTTTGTGTTGACTGATAGTAGTAGTTCCCCAAGGAGGTACACATTACAATCATGTATCGGGGTTAACCGGTCAAGTGGTATACATTACAGCCATGCATCCGGGTTGAGGATTTTGTCTGTTGGGTTCTTTTAGACAGTTAATGACACATGAAAGTTGTGCTGCTGTTCCTCAAGGTTCTTCTCAATCCTTAGTTTATTTGGTTTACATTTTGGCTTATTTGATTTGCATCACCTATGTTTCAAATCAATCTACCAGTATTCTTCTTCAGTACTTTCCTTGAAATGGATACAGCCCAGGCCCCAAAACCCCACCAACGAGGTTTTTTTTTTTTTTTTTTTTTTTTTTTTTTGGGGGGGGGGGGGGGTGGTGCGGGGGCACACAAAAATTCCTCACCTCGTCTTTCTCTGTGTTTTCATCATCAACTTTCTGGACAATGATCAAGCTTGAAAATGAACACATTTAAGGACTAGAATGATAAAAGAAGGAAGTTGAAGATTAATTTAAAAACTAGCATTGTGTAATTTGGTTCTTTTATGATTGTTTTTAAGTATTCCTTTATGTATTGTTTGAGAGATTTTGCACGCAATGATAGGTTTTTGATCAATTTTTGTAGATATGGGTTCCAATTCATACACACTTCGATATAGCTGTTTAATGCTTGTTACGGGATTATGATCCCATCTTGGAAGGATGTGAAAAGTTGTTGGTAAAATTTGTTCTTTTAAATGGCCAGCTGTCCTTTGTCTCATTTTTGTGTGCTTCTCTTTGATTTTTAATTTTTAATTTTTATTTGTTTATTTATTTATTTTTTGAAGTTTATGCGTCCATCTCATCACCACTGTCACAACCATCATGATTGTTATTATCTTTTTGGTGTTTTGGGGGGAAAAAACTTGAGGGTTACTTATGTACTTATGATCCAACTGGCTGGGTTAAATAGGAGAGCTTTGCAACCTCTCGAATCAGGAATTCATGGGTTTGGTTATTAAAACAGTAAGTTATATCAGAAAGTTTATTTTTATAACTTTTTAAAATTTCTTTGCAACTTTAGATTTGTGTTTTTATTCACCAGTGAGCTCAAGATTTTAGGCCAAGTGTTTTCTTCACATGCACTTATAGTCTCAGACTTTCAATTGTGGTCTGTATTGTACCCATATTTGAATATGAATGCTATTGCATCTTTTGTAATCAGTTCCTGTTTTGTCATACTGTGGGATGTTTGCACTGGGGCAACAAAAAACAGGAGCGAAAACTTAAGACGGGAATATTTTCATTACAATTTGTTTCTTTTGCTCTTGATACCAGGCGGTGGTGTTGTTTTAAATAATTCTTAAAGTTATGGGTCATGATGCAACTGTAAATGTTTTTTTCCCCCATTGTTTTCATGAATGTGTCGGTCTTTCACCTTTACTTTTTAGTGAATTCTCTTCATACTCGGTATTGTTTTTCTAATTTCGTTTCTGTCTCGAGCTTTTGACATTTTAACCATGGGAACAATATTCAGATGGCAAGGATTCATCGTTCCTTGAAGATGTTAGCCCTGTCAGGCAGTCACCAAATGCTGCTGAAATAGCCGCAGAGAATAATGTGCAGGGATCTGTTAGGGTGCCCACTGAGGATTTAAGTCACGTCAATGTTTCATCAACTCCTGCAGGAGGCGGAACCGTGGAAACTCCCGGGGTCTATGTTAAAGATGGAAGCCCATTTCGTCTTATACAAGGTTATGCTTCAGATGACAGTGAAGAAGATGATAAGAAGGAGAATGCTGAAGAGATCAATGCTGATAATAGCACTTCACCGGTTGCAGCGGGTTCAGGCTTGCACGAAGACAAGAAATCCAAGTTACTTTTGAGTTTCAGCCCTGATAATGTTTCTGCACTGGGAATTGGATCAAATCTTCAAACTGATTCAAGTCAGCTTTCTCCTTTGAAAATTGCAAAAGAAAGTGCCACATCGCAGAGTGTTAGTTGCCTCGCTCCTGTTGATCTGTCAAATGAAGTAGTTGATCTTCAAGACAACAAATGGAATGATAAGAATATAAAATGTGAGCCTTCTCACAACAATGATCTCTTGGATGGTGACAACAATGGTGCTGATCATCAAGTGGGAAAGCGTCACCTAGAAGAGCATGCAAATCAGGACTCTGCTAAAATGGATGTGGATGAATTCGGGCGACTAGTAAGAAAAGGTGCAAGTGATAGTGACTCTGGTGAGGGGCATCACAGTGAGAGGTGTGTTATGAAGGGAAGAAACAGGAGCCTAAGTAGGTCACCTCAAGAAAGTAGGTGGAGGCGTAGGAGCCGCAGTCCTAGGAGGAGAGAGAAGCGACGCCTGTCTTGTAGGTATGGAATCATATATTTCTTCCCTAGCGGATTGTCTTCATCTGGACTTCAACTGTTTTGCAGCTTTATCTCATCTAGTATGTCTTTGACATTTATCCAGTGATGTGAATCCTTGTATATGTATGTTTCAGCCGGTCACCCAGGAGGATGAGGAGCAAGTCTCCACCAGCATTTAGGCGGATGAATTTTGTGTCAAGACGGGATCGTGATCAGCCTCCAGAGTGTTTGAACTTTAACAGAGGCAGGTGCTTTCGTGGGGCATCATGTAGATTTCTCCACCGTGATTCCACAAGGCATATTAGCAGGCAACAACGGTATGATATTCTGTGGGATTCTGGAGCTATGGGGTGCATGATGCTTCTCCATCTTTCAAAGTCGACAAAACTGAAGAAATGGATATTGAGGAAAGCAGCGATGCCCCGAAGGAAGATGCAAAGAGCATTGATATGCAGGCCCATAGTGAACAGTCTGGAGGCAGCACCAGGTCTGTCGATGCTGAAGATCTGGGTGAGAAAGATGTATTGGCGTCTGTAGCAGACAATGCACTTCCTGCTGTAAACAATGATATCACAGAGGCACGTGTTACAAACCTGATTTCTCAAGAGGTAATCAATCACGTGGAGAAGTCACAGGTTAGGGAAGTGGTAGAAGCGTCTAAATCTATTCTTATTGAGGAGCCTGCCCAGTCCCTTCCAGCTGACTCTGCGCTTGTTCAATCTGCATCTGCTAGTGGTAGCGAGCCTCCTCAAATGACTCATCCTGATAATGTTTCACAACCTCAAGGTGTTACTACAGGCCATGCTCCAGTAAGTCAGTCTTTGCCTTCCAAAGATTTTCCACCAGCCAGATTCTCAGGCTCTGATGTCAACTTCCAGCCACCTCAACAAATACCACCTGGACCACCAGGGCCGCCTCCATTGCCTCATTTTCCATCTGATAATCTAAACCCACCATTTTCCTCTCAACATCCTGCAGGGGTCCTCCACCCACCAGCCACAGGCTATAAATTTCAGCCGCCACATCCAAACATATTTTCCTCTCATCGACCTCCTATGGCTAGTGACTACCATTCACACGTCATGCCTTCTCCAAATCCTGGGTGGCATGGTGTTCCTCCACCACCACCAACTTCACTTGCCATGCCACCTAGACATGACTTCAGTCCTATGATGAGGCCCTGTCCACCAGGAGAGATGACTCGTCCGGTTGGCAGTGATTTCCATCCACAAACTTTTCACTCCGTAGAGCCATCTCAGCAGCCTCCTTTCCACATGGATGAGCTTAGAAGAAGGCCATTACCTATGGGGCCGCATCATGATCACCCATTTGCCAGAGAAGAACGGTTCTCACGTCCTCCTTTGACTGAAGGCCCTCAAATGATGTCAGATTCTCAAAGGGACTATCACTTGGGAAATCCATCTTCTCATGAAGAAGCTCGTATTCCTTTACCTGGCCAAGGGTTTGCTTCTTTGAGCTCTCATGTGCAGGGCAGTACAATGCACCCACAGTCTCTGTCTTTATCGAGGGAATCTCTTCCAAACATATTGCATTCTTTCCCTGGAGAACATGTGGATGCGAGGACCTTTTCAAGGGAGGAATTTTCTTCTCCTGCTATCAAGGACTTGCCTTATTCTCACCATCCACCTCCATATGGCCAACAGCAAAATGTAAGCAGCAACTATCCTTCAAATATGAGTTCTGCTGGATTGGTTGATCCCTCTTTGCAGAAATACCCATCAACTTTTCTAGATAACTGGTCAGCTCACTACAACCCATTTGCATCTACTTTTGAGCAAGTACCCTCAGGCACAAAATATTCCAATGTTTCTGGACGAGAAAATGACACGAACTACAGTAATAACTATGATTCTCCCTTCAGTTCAGGGCATGCTCCAGTAGGTCGACCTGAGTCAAGGCTGACATCTTCACTGCCTGATTCTAAAAGATCTGGTGAACAGATTTTGCCAAGAGCTGGTCTCTATCCACAGGACAATGCAGATGCCCTACCGGATGCACAGAAGCCGGTGGTTAGGAATCCGGTAGCTGGTGATGAATATGATCCGCTTTTTGACAGCTTCGAACCATCTTCTAATGCACCCAAGAAGTTTGATCAAATTAAAGAGCCAAATTCAGCTGTTAGTGATGCAGGCATTATCTCCAAGCCCAGCAGCTTGCATAAATCTGCAGATGTTGAAGAGAACAGTAAGCAGAAAGGTGCTGAACACAAGTCGGAAGTTGACGAATTTGGTGAGGTAGCAACAGATGCAGAAGTGGGTGTGGTGGAGAATGCCAGTCCTCAGCCAGAGAAAGATTGGAGTCCAGATTTTCCAGTAGATATGGGAAATCCAACTGCAGGCGAAATTGAAATTGATCAGGTTCGATCACCCGGAAAGAGTAAAAAGAGCAAAGAATCCCGATCAATGAAGCTTTTCAAGATTGCTCTTGCAGATTTTGTTAAAGAAGTCCTCAAGCCATCATGGCGTCAGGGAAACATGAGCAAAGAAGCTTTCAAAACCATCGTGAAGAAAACAGTGGACAAAGTCTCTGGGGCAATGGCAAGCCATCAGATCCCCAAGTCACAAGCTAAGATCAATCAGTATGTCGAGTCATCACAGCGAAAATTAACTAAGTTGGTGATGGTATGTGTGCTTAACCTGGTTCTAACATTATCGTCCAGATATTTTATTGCACACCTAATGCTAATGATGCAAGTTTTCAGCTTTTGAACCTGGATGTTCTCTTAAGTCTTGAATCAGCCTATATCCTTTTACTAGCTACATGTTCAGGATGCAATATGATCTTGCATTATAGGAGTAAGTGAATAATTGCTATTACAATGTGAATAATGCCATTGATTGAGAAAGTGGAAAAATATGTCTCATGAATCGTCACGCAACATTTAATAAAATTTTTACCAGCTACATTGTCAGGATATCTTTGGCATGGTGAAGAATTGTTACTATTAGATAAACATCATTTCTTCAAGGAAGCAAAGGATGAGTGTGTGCATGTGTGACGCTTTTCTAGTTATTCTTGATGAAATCTTGCAATTAAATCTCATGTTATGATGTAATGATGAGGAATTTTATTATCAGACTAAATGTGATTGATTGAGAAAGCAAAAAGGTGCGTGGGTACGCACATGCAGATCTTGATCCAATAGTGTTTTTTGGTGGGTTTACAGCTGGAAACAGTTTGGATGGGAAGTACATAGTTTCTTTTTCCTTTCGTAGGGTAGGTGGTGGATGGGATGGTTTGCAACTTCTACTTAAACATGCTTCTTCTTGTTGTAGCTTCACATTACACCTATCAATGCCCATATTATGCGCTGGACCTTAATTCATTATTTCTAATAAGTCATTTTACATCTCCTGATATTATTTTTTGTTCTCCTTCAACATTCTAGCTTCTGAAGAGAATGCTACTACTTGGGTTCATTTTTTTCAAAAAAATCTGTTCAAATTGCAATTTTCATGGAAATAAATAGTAATTGTGCATGCTTTTGAGGAGATTGTGTGCACTTGTACGTGCGATACATTTTATTTCTTACAATGTCTAGAAAAATCATCACTGATACCTGTCATTTATCTGCAGGGTTATGTTGACAAATATGTCAAGATGTAGATAACGACCATTTGCCATTGTGAAGGATCAATCGTGTCTCCTTTCCTCTGGTGGTTTTACCTCGCTTCGAAGACTCACTACCATTGCTTCAAGCGAGCCTTCAGAAAGAGGGTTTGATCTTTCATGGGATAGTTGCTGCACAGGGTGCATTTTGGGAATATACACAAACCAGGGATTTTGTCAGAACTGACGATGTTATTAGCAGCTATCTGAATGCTGTGGACATGTATGTAACTCTTCTCTGGATTGTGATTGCCTTTTTTGTTTGATTTCATCCTTCGCAACAAACATAGATATTTCATTTGTAAAATAACACTTATTTGCTTACGGGCAGATTATTAGCCAGTAGTTTTTACTGTCTTTATTTTATAAACTATATCCCTACTCTGTTCCGTGTTTCTGATTGAATGGTTAAATGAGTGTCCTTCTAAAATATTTTGACATGAAGTTTCTCATGATAAATCTTAATGAAATCACCGGTCATCATCTTTATTCTCATCATCTTTATTCTCATCACATAGCATCATTATAACCTGTTTGAGTCAAAATAGTTCAACTATGGAGAACCCTAAGGGTCTGTTTGGTTGTCGTAATTGGCCGTAATTCGTAAGTCGTAATTGGTAAAGTGAGTTACATATATGTAAGTTTTACGGTGTTTGGTTGGTAATATAAAGTTGCAAGTGGAAAAGTGTATTGTATTTTACGGTGTTTGGTTGGTAATATAAAGTTGCAAGTGGAAAAGTGTATTGTATTTTACGGTGTTTGGTTGTTGTAATGTGTAAGTCGTAAGTGGAAAAGTTGACCACAAAATTAACTATTTGGTGATTTAAAAAGTTTAATATTGTAAATAAATACTAAAAATGCTTAATATTAAAAAATTAATATTAACATAAAAAATAACAAATTTGCATGACCATAAAATTAGCTATAAGTGGGCTGTAAGTGAGTGATAATTGGGTAGCAAGTGAGTGATAGTTAAGTTGCGTAAGTCTTTTACAAATTATGGTTCAAACAAACGCTGTAGTTGTAATTGTGTTGTAAGTCATTTACGAATTACGGACTTTATGGTTTTTACGACGAAACAAACAACCCCTAAAACGAGAAGTCTTTTGAAGGATGTATGATTATAATCCATTAAAAGTGTACTTGATGCGGACATCCGATGACCAAAAACACCACAAAGTTATTCATTCTTGTTGATTGGAGTCTATAAATTTTATTTTATTGAGTCAGAGTCATTTTCTTTTATTTTAGTAGTTTTGTGTTTTTTTAGTCCCACATCGGTTATGGAGGAAAGTCAAAAATCTGTTAGTCTTATTTAAGACATGGTATTGTATTGAAAAAGATAATGAAGATTAATAAAAGAAAATTATTTTTGAGTGTTTTCAAAATAAAAATCTCTCTTGGATTTTGAGTGGAAACCCATATTCAAATTATCCCCTCCAAATCTTATCCCCACTCTATTCTTATTCAATCTTAAATCCCAACCTCCCATCTTAAAATCCCTTTACATTCAAATCCTAATCCCATCTCAATCCACAGCCAAAATCCAAAAAAAAAAAAAAACAAAGATCAACAGAAAATCCCCACAATGTTCTAGCTTTCTCCTTTCCTTCCTTGTCTCTCCCGTGCTGCAACTTCACCTCCATTCACGGCAGCGCCAAAGATCCCTTTTCTCCTTATCAGCAAGCCGACAACCACTGCCGAGCCCCCACATCTCCTCCTTCCTCCTTCCTGCGCAAACATCGCAAGGTCAACCTGCTGGTCCTTCATCCTCGTCATCTCTTGCCGTGCTACCTCCACGAGTACCCTGCCCTCTCTTGCGCACTTCTGGAATCCCCTTCCTTGCATCCTTCTTGTTCGAGTCCCTGCCAGATCTATCAAAGTCTAGATCCTGCAAGTTAAAGAAGTGGAGTTCAGATCTGCAACACTACAACATTCACATCATCAGCGAGTCTACAAATAGCAAGTCAACAAGTTCACAGGCAGAGAAACAACAGAACCAACAACAGACACATCAACGAGGTTACCTGAGAACGGGCTTTTCAGTAGGTAAAATATATTTTCATCTATCGGATTATTAATTAGATTACATCACATTTTTTATTATCTAAACTTTATCATGTTAATCTGATGTCCACTATAATTGTGTGTGTGTGTGCACGAATTTGTTGAGTGCTTGTGATCTATTGATACTGGTATTGCGAATAGGACTATTCAGTTATTGGGTATTGTGCTTGAATTCTAGAGAATAGATTTATCCAGGCTATGCTGCAAATGATTATAAAACCCATCCGGTTTCATTACTAGTTTTAGCTAATTCCCTACCGAAGGTCATAAAACGTTGCTGAATTCAGATCTATCACTGATTAATCACAGCATAGGATCCTCGTTTCATATCAATTTGGTATCAGAGCATGATTTAGGTAGGAAACTTGCATTAGGTTTAGAAAAATTTTTAATTTTCTTTTAGGCATTTTAGAAAAATTTGTTTTTGTTTTCTTTGCATAAAAAAATTTCAAAAAAATTGCATTTAGGAAGTCTCAACATTCATTTAGGTATTTGTTTAGTGAGTCGCCCAACCACCAGGTCCACCACTTTGGATGTACCAATTTTTTATGGTCGTCTAGATTATTCTGGTATTCTACGTGATCAACAAGCTTTTCTAGAGTGGCTACACATCATGAACGTGTACTTCCGTCTGTACTCACTTTCTGATGCTATGAAAGTCAGGTTTGCTACTACAAAATTTACTGGACAAGCTAACTAATATTGGACTGATGTGGTAAAAAGACGAGTAATTCGCGGCCAACGACCGATCGAAACATGAGACAGAATGGAGGAAGTACTTAGAGATAAATATGAACCACCATATTTCGACAATCATCAAAGAACACCAGCGTCTAGACTTCCCCCATATGTTCAGCAGTGTTCTAAAAATCGGTTTCATTATTCGTGCGGTCCAACACTGAATTATCATTAATCGGATTAATCGGATTAATCGGAGATTAATCAGGGATTAATCGTTTTTGAAATTTTAATATATTTAATTATATTTATACACAACTGCATATGAATATATACAGTTAATTGTTGAAAATACTTAAATGTTATACAAGATAATATCTAGATGTGAAGTTATAAACCATGATATGATGAACAAGATAATATGAGTAAATAGTAAAAAAGAAGAAGTAAAAGAACTTATCTCTTCACTTAGTAATCCAAGATTTCAAATTTTTTAACATAAATATAAATTAAAGAACTTACTTGCAAAATAAGTTAAATAAAAAATTAGTAAATTTATCAATCAAAATAATGAACTTTGAAGAATGATGGAGAAAGATTGCTAAATAAGTTAATTTGAAAAATAATCAAAAATAATAAAATATAAGTATCACTTTATGCAAATATACAATAATAAAATATCATAATTCATCTACTATTTAATAAATAACAATTCATCTACTATTTAAAAAATATTATCAAATCATCAACATTACAACATACTTAGCGATCCAACACACACAAAGTGAAAATTTTCAAATAAAAAATATATGAAATACCTAAATGATTAATCAAGGATTAATCGAATTAATCGGGGATTAATCGTTTTGGACCAAATTAATCGCCCGAGCGCATAATCAGAGCGATTAATGTAATATTAAGCGGGCTGTCACTGAATAGGATTAATCGGCCGATTAATCCGATTCTTAGAACAGTGTTGTTCAGCCTCATAGGCCTAGTACCCTCCCACCTCCACATAGGAAAGATGTTAAAGACAAGAACGCTGAAAGGGACTTTTTTAAAATTAGCACCACCATTATGTGCTACAAATGTCAAGGTTATGCGCATGTTGCTGCCAACTGTCCCAGCCCATTTAAGATTGTCATCACTGACAAAGTTTGCACTGAAGCCCCTAAGCCCGATAGCATTATCTCTCTGAAAGTCACTCATGTGAATAAGGAGTTTAGTGTTGCTTCCCCGATTGTCACGATATCGTCTCTTTTGTTACTACCACAATTGTTGTTTGCCATTTTTCTCTCCCAACCTCATTGCTGACACCCTCCCTGTGATCACGGAGCTTGTTGAAGCCCTCTCTGAAGACCTCCTGGACAAGCCACCACCGACGCATGATACCTAACACGCCACTGATTTAGTCCCGGGAGCTAGTCTTGCCAGCTTGCCACACATAGGATAAAACCTATCAAGCATACTGAACTTGAACAGGCTGATGAGTCACCACTAGGAATTAAGCAGCAGTGTCTTGTCCCAATATACACTCACATTTACGAGGACAAGTTCTGGTACGAAATTGTAACTAGGAATGTGAATCAGATCAAGGGAGTTACCATCTATGGTCGATCCCTATACGAAGACTTGAGGGATGCCATTATGAGAGAACCTCATATTCTGCAGATTATCAACTTTTTCTCTCTTACAGTTAAATGCAAGGGTGTTTTCACTCGTACTTTACCTGTTAAAATATCTCTTGTCATCGTTAGTAAAATGAGAGGTATACTATTACATACATTTATGTTGGTACGTCTAATAATTTCTTTTGATAGAGGTCGTAAGTATTGTTGACCCACTGAACCAAGTGCTTAAATTTTTTCGTCCAATAGGGACTCAAGTTCCCTTTTGCATATGTTGGCACTAAAATGAGCTCTCTGTCACGGTTCATTCTAGAGTATTCTGAGTCTGCCTATATGAATCTTTTATCACATTTTTCACATATATGCACGATCTATACATTGGAAATCAATGATATATTCGAACGAAGCAATGCTAACTGTTAATTATGAACTTGTGTCAGGAAGTTATTTAAAAACTTTTAGTGTTGACAACTTATGATGGTTCGGATTCGTCCGAAACAGTTTTTCCGAGAACTGTTAATGATTTGCATGCTGTAGTATCAGATTTTTAAAAGTCTTGTAGAAATCAAATCACAATATTCATGGTTATATCTTTAAAAGATTTTGAAATTAGTTCTATTTTCAATGTTGGTTAATCAGTGGATTACAAATGTTTAATTTTAACCCCAACAACTCACTGGTTGTAGGCCTTTCCTGAGCTATTTTTCTTAGAAGTCCCCACATTGAGTCCATTCTCAGATACTAATCTTAATATTACAGTGAAATGCGATAAAATTTTAGATGATTAAATTATGTGGTGTATTCTAATGATATCTGATTGTTTGAAAATGAGTTATATATATTGACTGGTGAGTTGCAGCAGATAGACCCAGTTGTGTTGAAGTATTATGAGAGCTTTATACATCAAACTCGACAGAGTCGAGTTTTCTTTCACCTGTGGAGAATGATGCTGACATCCGACGACCAAAAGCGCCACAAAGTTATTCATTCTTGTTGATTGGAGCCTCTAATTTTTATTTCATTGTGACGAGTTATTTTTCTTTTATTTTAGTAGTTTTGTGTTTCTTTTTAGTCTCACATCGGTTATGTGGAGGATAGTCTCAATTATGACATGGTATTGTTCTGAAAAAGATAATGAAGATTAATGAAAAGAAAATTATTTTTTAGTGTTTTCAAAATGAAAATCTCTTGTGGATTTTGAGTGTGAAACTCATATTCAAATTATCCCCTCCAAATCTTATCTCCACTCTATTCTTATTCTATCTTAAATCCCACCCTCCCATTTCAAAATCCCTTTACATTCAGATCCTAATCCTATCTCAATCCATAGCCAAAATCCACTCACAAAAAAAAAGGAAAGAAAGAGCCTTCCTCCATGTGTCCCCCATCTCCTCTCCTCTCCTTTTTTTTTTTCCTCTTCACCGGCAAACGCACCAACAGAGAACCCATCATCTTCATAAAAAAACCCAAATTAGAAAATTAAAATCCAACATCCTCTTCATCTCCTGCAAACCCACTCCAACACACAGCCACCCACCAGCATCACCAATCTCTTTCTTCAGCAACTCCATTCATTCTCTGCCAAAGGGAAACAACCAACCAGCAAAAAAAAACCGAAAAAAAAAACAGAGATCAACAGAAAATCCCACAAGGTCCTAGCTTTCTCCTTTCCTTGTCTTCCTCGTGCTGCAACTTCACCCCCATTCACGGAGCGCCAAGATCCTGCCTCTCCTTGTCAGCAAGCCGGCAACCACCGCTGAGCCCCCACATCTCTGGCTTCCTCCTCTTTCCTGCGCAAACATCGCAAGGTCAACCTGCTGGTCCTTCATCCTCATCATCCCCTGCCGTGCTACCTCCACGAGTACCCTCCCCTCTCCACGCATTGCTGAAATCCCCTCCCCTTCATCCCTCTTGTGCGAGCCTAGTCCTTGCCAGATCCACCAAAGCCTTGATCTTGCAAGTTAAAGAAGTGGAGTTCAAATCTGCAACAGTGTGACATTCACATCATCAACAAGTCTACAAATAGCAAGTCAATGAGTTCACAGGCAGAGAAATAACAGAACCAAGATGTTACCTGAGAACGGGCTTCTCAGTAGGTAAAATATATTTTCCTCTATCGGATTTTTAATTGGATTACATCACATTATTTATTATCTAAACTTTATCATGTTAATCTGATGTCCACTATAATCGTGTGTGCGAATTTATTGAGTGCTTGTGATCTATTGATGCTCGTATAGCGAATAGGACTATTCAATTATTGAGTATTGTGCTTGAATTCTTGAGATTAGATTTATCCAGGTTATGCTGCAAATGATTATAAAACCCATCTGGTCTCATTACTAGTTTTAGGTAATTTCCTACCGAAGATCATATTTTTAGTGAAACGTTGCTGAATTAAGATCTGTCTTTGATTAACCACACCATAGGGTCCCCATTTTACATTAGTACCCCTGGTTTAGAAGACTTGTACTAGACTGACCAAGCTCTCAACTGTGGGCTTGGGTTACTTTTGTGTCTCTCAGGTGGAAATGTTCAGACTGGTTGAGTCTACATGCAAGAGTTAGTGATATCATTTTAAGTTGCTTATACATGGTAGTCGACTAGAATTTGGATTGGACGCAACCTTTATCTTAGATATATGTGAATTATGTCAAATAACAGAAATGATTTAAAAAGTGTATATTTATAATTATTTGATTTTTGATGAATTTGTTACATGCTCTAAGTAATTATCAGCAAGTAACTCTTCATGGGCTAAAAACAATTTTCTACTAGTAGAGATTGGAAATATGGTGACAAAAGTTGTACGTCTTTTCTTTTCTTCTTTTTTTTTTTTTTTTTTGGGGGGGGGGGATTTTATGTTGTTCTCTTATAAGTTCTTAAATGTCTTTTTTATAATTAGAAAAAGTGATATGATCATAGTTGATGCATTGTTCTAAAAATCGGATTAATCGGCCGATTAATCCTATCCAGTGGCAGCCCGCTTAATATTACATTAATCGCTCTAATTATGCGCTCGAGCGATTAATTGGGTCCAAAACGATCAATCTCTTATTAATCCATTAATCCCCGATTAATGCGCAGTTAATCCGATTAATCCCCGATTAATTATTTAGATATTTCATATGTTTTTTATTTGGAAAACTTATCACTTTGTGTGTGTTGGATCGCTAAGTAGTTTATGTTGTGTTGTTGATGATTTGATAATGATCTTTTATTAATAGTAGATAAACTGTTATTTATTAAATAGTAGATGAATTATGATTTTTTATTATTGTATATTTTGCATAAAATGATACTTATGTTTTATTATTTTTGATTATTTTTCAAATTAACTTATTTAGCAATCTTTCTCCATCATTCTTTAAAGCTCATTATTTTGATTGATAAATTGACTAATTTTTTTTATTTATCTTATTTTGCAAGTAAGTTCTTTGATTTATATTTATGTTGCAAAATTTGAAATCTTGGATTACTAATGTGAAGAGATCAGTTCTTTTACTTTTTTCTTTTTTACTATTTATTCATATTGTCTTGTTCATCATATCATGGTTTATAACTTCACATCTATATATTGTCTTGTATAATATTTAGGTATTTTCAATAATTAACTGTATATATTCATATGTAGTTGTGTATAAATATAATTAAATATATTAAAATTTTTAAAAAAGATTAATTCCCGATTAATCTCCGATTAATCCGATTAATCATTATTCAGTGTTGGACCGTACGAATAATGAAACCGATTTTTAGAACACTGAGTTGATGAGCAATGAAATCTAGGAGGCCTAAATGAATTTGAGTGGAACCAATTAATATGGATATGATAATGTTTCATGTAACTGAAGAGATGCCCCTTAACAAGTTTGTAAGGAGAGGATTCATGTTGCAGACCCCAAATATTTTAGATAAAGGCTTTGTTGTTCTTGCCGTTGCTGTGTTTTGGCTGGTTGACCATTAATTCTTACAGGCTTCGCTAGTTTTGAATGGGATGTGCTCCTTACTGGATGCAATTGCCTTGGAGGGGCACAAGTTCTTGTTGACTATGTTAGCAGCGGTTTGTTACTTAGCAGGGTTTATTTTCTGGTCAACCGTTTTGTCAGTGGTTCTACTTTAGCATAGATATAGGTGTGTGCAAGGCCGCAAGCTTATAACTAGAATTACCAACTGATGGTACTGGACTATAGTGAGGCAGAAGTCTAGAAATGGATATGCTAAGGAGAGCTAACACACTCAAAGATCTATCGATGGTCTCTTGGAGTTATAATTCTGAGCCGGATTTGGCACTCATAGGTTTTCTCTGTCTTCGCTATTCTTTTCAATGAGCTCCTCTTTGAGCCCCTGTTAAAGAAATCAGGCTACAATGGCACCTTCTATTGCTGGTATGATTAGGTGATCCCGTGCCATTTTTGGCAGATAAAGAGTTAAAATTGTCAGATGACAAAAATTGCATCAAAACATACAGAATAACACATGTTTATAATTGAACAACATTAGCCAGAAAAATCATGTTTTCTTATATCTCTTTTAATGCATTCAAAGTGTTGAGGTGGTAGTTTCTTGCTAGTTAATGGTTTAGGATATACAGGAATGCGAAATGGTACCATAACTTCATTTATTGAGTAAGTTTGTGAGAGAGTTAACCGAGAGAGAGAGAGAGAGAGAGAGAGAGAGAGAGAGAGAGTGTGTGTGTGTTGTGTGTGTGTGTGTGTGTTTAGGATATGCAGGAATGGTGTGTGTGTGTGTGTGTGTGTGTGTGTGTGTGTGTGTGTGTGTGTGTGTGTGTTTAGGATATGCAGGAATGAGAAACGGTACAATGGCTTTGTTTAATTGATCAAGCTTTTGATTGATTGTGTGTGTGTGTGTGTGCGTGTGGTGTGTGTGTGAGTGAGAGAGAGAGAGAGAGAGAGATTGTGTTGAACGGGTGTGGTGTGTTTAAGAAAGAAAGAGGGTTACTGAGCGGTAAAGACCGTCTGAATGAGCAAAGGTAGATTACTGACATATGAATGAGCAAAGGTAGGTTTTACTTATTGACATCTTTCTAACAAATACATCTTTCTAACAATGCATATATCTTCATCTTTTCGTCATATTTCTATTTGTTACATTCGAGAATTTATGTTTATCTTCCTCTCCTGTCATTCCCAGTAGCATCTATTGATCAAGCACTTCTATTATGTATGTTTCAAGTTAAAGCTCCAAAACTGATTCAAGGAAAGAAAAATGCTGAATGCTTTACAGACTGCTTCTTTCTTGTTATGAACATCAACATATTTAGCATCATTTGTGAGGAAACTACTTGCATCCGCGGCTTCTAGTAGGAACCAGAAGGTCTGCATCTCGTGCTGGCAGAGGCTAGAAGGATTGAGTGTGAACTACACTCTGTAAATTGATCCTGTCTAAAGTCTTGTACTTCTCCTGAGGAAATTCATGAAAATGTAATTTGGGAACATACACTTGTCTCTGCCTACATTCTTCTATTTTAATATTTTTTTGGTGGAAAATCATAAAATTGTAGTTTGCAAACAAATAATTATAACCAAGTCAAATGTACAAATAGGTATTTGTTTACACCTCAATTCAGAGACATTTTAGTTCAAACTTGTGTAATGCTGTCTATTTGTGTGCTTACTGAACTGACATGGTTGCCTTGTAAACTGTCCATTCTTGTTTTTGTGTTTCATATGATGATGGTTTGAGCTGAATGCAAAGTTGATAGTCAATTTATTGATGAATCCTTGCTCGAAGTACCAAACCCAACCCCCCCCCCCCCCCCCCCCCCCCCCCCCCCCCCCCACAGTCCGACTCGGGGCCAACTTGGCTCTGACTCGGGTGTATTGTCTGAGTCATATCGAGTCCACCGCTAGTCGATACAAAGAGGAAGTAATGCTTGTTCTTTTTCTTCATTTCTTATGAGTAATCAATTTTGTAGTTTTTTTTGCAGTATTCATTTTAGTTAAACAGTTTGTTTTACAGTAAGATTATTTACTCATTTCTAATGGATTTGTAAATTATATGTGTTGTTTTTTTTTCCCCTCTGCCTTGTTGAGGTGCTCAATCCATTACTGTTCTTTGATTGCTAATTATTATTGATGAACTTTCTAAATGACAACACATGAGGTGATTATATTAAACATCTGCTCTGAATCTTGAGTTTTCTGTTAATTAAGCAGGAAAATCTAATGCCAGTGTGGTTGCACACATAGAATAAGCTAAGCTTTGATCAACTGGCCCTGTGATTGGCCCAAATCACATATAATCTAACAGCCTACCAGAAACTTAGCCCTCAAAGCTGCATATGGACCATCAAATCTCTATGGCCCCAGCTCTGAAGTGTCATGCATGTATCTTAAAACCACAATACATTATGTCGTCGTCGTTGTCGTCGTCGTCATCATCGTTATTGTCTAGTCTTTTTTCGGTAAGATGAAGTCGGCTAACCGGGCTTATCATAGTCCTCAAAGACCATTTAGCGTTCTCCAAAATATCTTCTCTCGTTAGTTTGATTTGCTGCAAGTGAGAAGAAAATGTGTAAGTGAGAAATGGGGAGGAAAAGATGAGAAAATGTATAAAATTGAGATTTGTGTAAGTAAGTTTTTCGGTATTTGGTTGTAATGTGAAAGTGTATGTGGCAAAGTATATCGTATTTTTCGGTATTTAGTTAGTAATGTGAAAGTGAAACAAGTTGACCGCAAAATAATATTAAATAAGTATTAATTATGAAGATTTTTTGAATTATAATTAGACTGCAAGTGAGATTTACATGATCACAAAATTAACTATTATGAGTTATAACTTATTACATGTGAGATTTACATGATCATAAAATTAACTGTAACACCCTGCAAGTGTGAAATTAGTAGTGTAAAAGGGAGGTGTAAAAAGAAAAAGAGAAAAAGAAAATGAGTTTTCCATTTTTTCTTTTCGGTTCCGAACAAACACCGGAAGTGAGAAATGAGTTTTTTCACTTTTCCTTTTTCCCACTTCCGCCCAAAACCAACACGCCCTAGATGAAGTCGGCTTGAGAAAACTCTTTCAGGTAGAAAAAGATGATAATTTTTTTTTTTATAAGAAAGTACATTCAACTTTGAGACACAGATAAAGCAGAGAGTCAGGCAGAATGCGTTTCCCCCATGAATCAAAATTCCTCAAACAAGACTCAAGACTTGGACCCCATTGTGTGGTGCCTGCCCTTCCAAATTGAATGTCTGCCAGTTTGAATGCAGCCATAGATGGGGTCTGTTTGTTTGGGTTGGGTTGGATTGGCAATGGAATTTGAACCCCAGCCCCCAGGTGATGGTTGTTGGGGGACATCACATGTTGATGAAGAGGCAAAGCTTGGGGCATAGCATTAGGGACACCAACCCAAAAAATGTGGCCTTACTCATTTGAGCCCCACTCTCACATGATGGGTTTTTTGCTTTGCAGATAAGGCTCACTCTCAGATGCCTTGCTTGCATGCTTAGCCCAAAAAAAAAAGGAGTGGATCTTTGCAACTCTCTTTTGATGAGACTAGGGCTTGTTTAGGCTAGAAGCATGGTTGAGTCTCAAAAAGTTTTCAAGATTCTTGCTCACTATCTAAGCCAACTCCCCTTTGATTCATGATCACACAACCATGCCCACTTTTGATCCTTTCTTCTTCATTTGAGAACAATCATGAATCATTAAAGAAATGTGAGATCAAATCATGAGCCCTTTTCCTTGTGATGAAGCTAAGTTCTCTAGTTTCATGGTCACACAATCTCTCTTGTAGCTTCACTTGCACAATTGATCCATCCACTAGGGCAAAGAATAACATTGAAGGAAATAATCTCCCCCAAATTTGCTCCAAAAGTGTGACAAGCTTCCTTCATGATATATCAAGACTACTAGTAGTAGTTCATTCATGGATCATGGAAAGTCAAGAGGAGCCACACCTCACATGTCCATTTGCCATCACACATTGACTTACAAAAATTAAGATTACATGTCTAAAGTTAATAAACTTAGGGCATGATCACATCCTTGTTGATGCTTAGAAAAATCTAGGGCATCATGTGGTTATCTTGTTGTACAACCTGTGGTGGTTGTGGATGAGAACATGGATGTGATTATTAGTTGCTCATCTCAAATGAGGCTAGGGCTAGCTTCTCCCATGTGATGTTTCTTCCTTTATGCATGTGTTCTTGTACCTCTCATTCTCCACCTCTCAATCAATCACCATCACCTTTAAGAATAGAGGAAGAACCCTAAAGTATTATCAAGAAGATGCATA